>JAMPIV010021295.1:95000-112500 GCA_024509875.1 Oreohelix idahoensis | reverse complement strand
CAAGACAGGAGACCTATTTTTGGTTTTCTATCTAGCGGGAATTCCCAAACGTCGAGGTTTGATACAATAGTACAGTGATTACAAGGAGAACTATAGTTTACAAGTAGAAGACCCGTATAAGAAGATGCGTTTCGGGATTACATGTTTTATTTTTTTCCACGAATAAGTCAATCCAAGTCAGATGCCGTGCCTCGAGGCGTAGGCGATCATGTCACTTCACAGAGCTCGATTTTTCGGTGCTTTCCATAGGTTTCGTTGCTGATATCTTCCCATGCCATAGTATCAAGCTATCCATTACCCTTTCTCTCTGTCGTTCTCTACTTCTCTTTCCCTCTTTTTTCCATGATCTCGATATATTTGAGAGCTGTTATCACAAGCTCAATAAAAGTTGATTGTCTTCTACTGGTATTTATAATTATATTTCATTGTTCCTAATCTTTTCTCAAACAATTTTCAGTTACCTTAGATGTGCTTGGGATTCCTAACATTCTTCTGAGAAAACACATGTGCCCGGCCTCTCGGGGCAGACTTTAGAGCATTCGGTGTCCGAGGCGAGTGATACTGTAGAGTATTCAGTGTCCGGGGCGAGTTGTTTTAAGTAAGATTCGTGAATGGAAAATAGATCAGTTATTACTTGGGAACAAAAAGGAAAACGAGAACACACACACACACACACGCGAACACACGCACGCACGCACGCGCACGCACACGCACACACGCACGCGCACGCACGCACGCACGCACAGACACACACACACCCACCCACACCCACACGTACACACACAAACAAATAAACAAAGAAAAGGAAACACGACAACAACTGAAAACATAATTTAACAAATTGACATTGCGTGCTTTGACCCGGGGGAATAGTGTCGTAGGTGAACAAAAGTCAAGATTGTTGATGAATTTATCGCCCGTTCCTGCGCCCCTTTACCCTCAGCGCCCAGTTCGCTCTCTCTGGTAGCCCTACTCTAAGGCAGGCCCTGCTACTGACATTGACCTTTGCACTTCCTTGCTTATTGTCCAGGATAATGTCCAGAAAAAGTTATCCCTCCTCATTCCCAAGCACAGGGTTTCTTAATTTTTGTGTGTGCACCAGGACCCCTTTGATTGTTCTGTTCGATGACGGTTAGGGACACCTTTGATTGTCCGATGAAAGCTAGGGACCCCTTTGATTGTCCGATGAAAACTAGGGACTTCTTTGATTGTCCGATGAAAGCTAGGGACTCCTTTGATTGTTCGATGATAGCTAAGGACTCCTTTGATTGTCCAATGAAAGCTAGGGACCCCTTTGATTGTCTGATGAAAACTAAGAAACCCTTTGATTGTCTGATGAAAGCTAGTGACCCCTTTGATTGTCTGATGAAAGCTAAGAAACCCTTTGATTGTCCGATGAAAGCTAGGGACCCCTTTGATTGTCTGATGAAAGCTAAGAAACCCTTTGATTGTCCGATGAAAGCTAGGGACCCCTTTGATCGTCCGATGAAGGTTAGGGACCCCTTTGATTGTCCGTTGAAAGTTAGGGACACCTTTGATTGTCGGAAGAAGGTTAGGGACCCCTGTGATTCCTATGAAGACTATAGACCTCTTCTTGGGGGGAAAAAAAGTAAATAAAAGCATAATTTTAAAAAATTACATTTTAAATATTAGCTTATGTCCACGGACCCCCTTGAATCCATTCATAGACCCCCATGGTATCTGTGGACCACAAGTTAAGAAATCCGGTCCTAACATCATTAATCGTCGTGAAAAGAGGCAGGGGGCTCTCTACCCTTTTATGGGGCCTGTAAGATTGTGTGTTCTTTTATCCTAAACTTTTTTTAATCCTAAAGTCCATACTATATTATACATGATATTATATATTATATTACTTAATTATATTATGTTATGTTGTTTTGTGTTGTGTTGTGTTATGTCGTGTTGTGTTGTGTTGTATTGTATTGTAGTGTATTATATTATGTTATGTTATGTTATTTTATTTTATGTTACGTTACTTTATATGCTATGTTATAGTACACGACAACATACAATATTGAAGGATAGTGTCCCTGTCTGTCGCTTTTTATTATTTACAGGAATAAGAAATAATTATCATAACACGACTTAGTCAGGCTAGCGAAGTGTCGTTTAAAAAAATAAACAAATAAAAACATTCGATTTGCAATAACAAACACCAGTAAGCCTTTTCGTCCAACAACATTTCATGCACTTCAAGGCTGTGCTCTTTGGCCCCATAACTCATGCGGGAATTCCCGTTTACATTGTTCAACGCAGGCTGGGTTGGTACTGTGTCAGTTTCTTGTTTCTTGTTGTAGGCTAAGATTTCAGACCTACTTTAACGTCTTTGCTAAACCAGGTGCTACTAGTTCAACATAGAGCCAAGTAAACAACATGTGTAACTTTGTTTTCCCTTCTTGAATAATGGCACAAAGGTATTGAAACCACGACGTGTTTATAACAATAATAATAATAATAGCCCCTTCAGTCATAACTGACTATGGGAATGCGCCCCTGAGGTGACAGCCCTCAGCTGCTTATTTTCCTGGTGCTCCTTTCGACGTTTTCTCCTCACCTCTGCTTCTTGTGTGAGCCTCTCTTCGCCCAATCTGAGGTGGCGCCGTAAATAGCATCGCCACTTAGTGCGATCGGCAGCTTCATCCTCCCATGTTGCTGGATCCATGTCCAGTGCCCTCATATCTCTCTTGCACACATCTTTGAACCTCAGCTGTGGTCGCCCAACTGTTCTCTTGCCATCTGCTGTTTATAACGTAAAAGCAGTTTTTGAAATATTGATTTCTCTTTTTTTCTTCAGCCTGTACTTTCTGGGTATTAATGCCAGCAAGGACCTCTACACTTCTATATTTAAAAACAAAATTTTATGTAACAAAATCTGTCGTCTTATTTAGTGTCAGCTTAAACCTGTTTTTGTTTTGGTCTCACTATTTATCTTACCATGGGGGTTCATAAACCAGTTTGCATTGAATACTATTAACTGGTTTTCTCAGTGTGTCCTATCTCCTCTATCGTGATCTACTGGATGTTGTTAACTAGAGTTGTATTTGTTGTTGTTAACTAGAGCTGTTGAGCTTGTCGCTCTTTCGCAGCCTGTGCCAGGCTGAAGAATCCTTAGCATCATAAACACTGTATATCAAGGCTTTTTCTATGGCTTTTCTGTCATTCCGAAACTTGCTGAGTTGGAGTCATAAGACCAAGCTTCTTTCCCGGGTATTTAGTCCTGCTTGGCATGCAGTTAATGGACCCTTATAACTAGTTTCGAACCAGAAGGAAGAGGGAAGTGGAATACTGAGCATTCCCTGTCACGTTCGAGGGCTCTCCTAATATGCAGGACAAATATGGTGTGCTCTAGTTCTGGGCTGTCCCAATGAATCGTCACGTCCTGCATTTCTGCGATTCTTGCCTGTCCTCTATTCATTGTGAGATCCTCATGCACTCAGCCAACCAGGTAAATGTATTTTTCTTTAGCACATGTTAAAGCTAAGAGATAGACACTTTTTTCACTTATTTACTTAGTCATTCCTGTTCTACCGTGAAGTGTAGATGTTTGGATAAGAGAGCGCCATACTATCCTATCGGCTGTCTTCCTCCTGTCCTGACTCCATTCTAGTCCTCGGTCCTTCAAAGATTGTCTAATGTTGTCCTCCCAGCGGACTCTGGGTCGTCCTGGAAGTATGGATACCTGGTTCTTAGTTTCCCATGCTTGTCGTGTGTCACGGATTGCCTCCCCTGCTTTGCAATAGTGGTCCAACAGTGACCAAAACTCAAGAGTATCTAATATTGGCTTCCATGGTATCTACCTGCGCACAAGATTACTCTTGGCAGAGATGTAGATAGAATGACACTTCTACCTTAAGGGAGCGTTCACAAGATATTTCCAGAAGTCACGAACAATGTTGCATTGGGCTGAACAATTATTAGCGCATTATATCTGCTCCGTCGCCTTTTGTGAAGGATTTAAGCAATGGTTTAGCCCGTTCAAGCCCCCAGTTGGTGTAATCCAACGAAATTCCTCTTAGAAGGTATAGCTCTGTTTAGAGGTAAATATATGTCTAGGAATATATATATATATATATATATATATATATATATATATATATATCTCTCTATATATATATTATATATATATATATATATATATATATATATATATATATATACAAGAATCTGGCTCATACGTTTGCTTTCATACATATAAAAAACTGAATCGACTATGATTGTTTAGTTTTAAAACAACAGGTAACAAATTTAATAATTAATTAGTATTAACAGTTTAAAAAAAATAAAATGCTGATGATTTTATATTGGAATCAAATTTTCTCTTCATTGGGATTTGGGGTAAGGATATATCAAAAGTCCTTTTTGCTGGTGCCTTTTCGAAAATCACTTACCTTTTATAAGGGAGTCCTGCAGTTGTAGTTCATCAATTCTGTGATGACGAAAGCCTTCTCCACACTCTCTTCAACTCTAGGCGGTTAATGTGGATGCTTTTCTCTCACACTAGCGGCGTTAGTACTGTAGTGAAATTGACAGAGATACAACGGTAAAATACTCAAAAGATAACATTTAAGGATAAAAACATAATGCGTAGGCTGCTGATGTACATGATCGCCTAGACCGCGGGTCATCACCCTCCATAAAATTGACTTGCTAGACAGGAGGGAAACGGAGGATCAAAAAGGAAAAAATATGACTGGAAAGATTGCGTAGCAAGGCTAAAGAGACGCAATTGGGGGGGGGGGGGAGGGAGGAAAGTAAAAATTCAAGTCCCCCAAATTGACACGAGGTACGGAATTGGACGTTTTGCGATACCAAGCGCTTGATTTGAATTTGAGCGGAAGAACGCAGATGTTAGGAATATTACAAAAATTTAAAAAGTAAATTTTCTTAATATTAATGCTAGGAATATAAAAATTAGCTGGCCAGATGGCCTATTCTGAGCAATGAAATAATATGATCTTAATTTTACAAACGGATAGATAATATTGAAGATAATGACAAAAGACAGTGTAGTTTACAACATCGACAGACTGCCTTGAATAAAAAGTGTCGTTATTTGCACCCAAAACACGACCTTGGGGACGCAAGTGTTCAAAGTTACTTATTATGGAGGAGAGGGTTTTTGAGCGGTAGCTGTGTCTAAATATAACTTTTTACGACAAAATTTTAAGGGGAGAGAAAGGTTGCTTCAAAAATCAAGCACATTTTTTTTAGAAACACAAGTAGAGACGGACAGACTAACAGATAACCATCCATACTTGACTGAAGCATGACTGAAATGACTTTAGTGTAGAAATTTGAAATTTAAAGTACAACTAGGCAGTGATTGGCCACAGACAAGCATATCATTAGCGCTCAGAGCGCATTTGGGGTCATTCTTCAATAATTGTTCAGTGTTAGACACAGATTTTAAAGTGTGGTGTGTTTCCATATGAAAGACAGTGAATAAATTTAGGGACGCCATACTATAGCCAGCAGCTCAGCTGAGTTTTGCTAGCAATTCTGTGTTATGTATTCTTAATCTGAGCTGTGAGTTTTCTATCGACAACAAAGCAGAGTCTATCCGGTGGGTGACTTTACTCGAGTGTATCTGTGCAGTTCTTGTGACAGAGACCACCATTATTGTCCGCCAGCACGGAGAGGTGGGACCGCAAGTTTTCAGCACCAGAGCTACAAAAAGATGAGTGAGCCTCTGGTCTGCTGGACATTCACCAACTATTGGTAGTGACTAATATCCCCATAAAAATTCCCACCAGTTTCTGGACACGGTGTAGTCAATATAGACAGGTGTGATGAGACCACCCCAACAGCACAGACAATACATATCCTCCCTAGTAGCTGACTACCAGAACATTTGAATAAAACTAACTATTCTAGTACTTAAATATGTACACTTTTGTATTTATTATGTAACATTCCATGCATAATTTTCATAAATTTTAAATCCTTCTTTTAAAACAAGTTCTGGTCAAAATAAAACTTGATCCAGAACAAATAAATGTAATATAATTATATCAAAAACCTTATACACGTGAGTTAGTTCAGTGTATTTTAACACTTGTTAATCTTATTAGTCTTCTTAAATGTCTGTGGGTGTATTTATAACTAACACACCACATTACACATCATTACCCTAGACACTTTACGTAGCCACATTCATTAAGAAAAAAAAAAGTAAGTGTGAGGTCGTAGTGGTAGCAAGAAAGGCCTTCTGACAATTCTCAAATACATTTTATCTCAGGAGCCTTCACAGCTGGCCTCATACAATTTACATGTAGTAAGAACACCATCATACAATACCATCAATACCACTACATAAATTGGGGTCTTGTCCAGGGATAATTAGCCCAACAGTAAAATTAGGATCTCCTGGTGGGAGAAATAAAAGTAGGGAAATAAATTGTAAAATTTCCTTTAAAATTAAAAGTGTCCCTGCAGATAAAAGTTGGTGAATCTTCACAGCCAGTAATAATTAATTAGTTAACTGGTTAGTTAGAATTAGTTAGACTATAGTCATATAGTAATTAGAAGTACTTAGTGTATTTACTGGTTAGAGATTTATCTTGTATATTATTATATTGTCCAAAAAGTATGGCAGAGCTAGCAAAGTTTAGATCAGCTGCTGTGCTCACTGCGAAGGAGATGGGGATGGATGGTCAAATTTTAATTCAATACGTAACGACTGAATGTGATAAATATATTGAACGGGAAGAAAGGAGATTAGAAAAAGAGGCTGAAAGAAAATTAGAGGCTGACAGGTTAGCTGAAGAAAAGAGATTACAAATTGAGGCTGATAGAGAAATTAAGAGGCTGCAGATTGAGGCAGAAGAAAAACGACAGCAAAGGGAGGCAGAAGATAAAAAGGCCGAAAGGGAGGCAGAAGATAAAAAGGCCGAAAGGGAGGCAGAAGATAGAAGGTTGCAGAGGGAGCACGAATTACGACTAAGGGAGCTGGAATTACAAGGCCCGGCTCCTGAAAATGGTGCCAGCCCTTCTGCCTCAGATGCTACGCCCAGTATGGGAGCCTCAAACTCAGCTATGGGGTTTCATTTAGACCATTTTGTTGAGAAAGACGATGACATAGAAGGGTACCTAGGACGTTTTGAGTTATTAGCTACTACATATGGGTTAGAGAGAGAGAGGTGGAGCTTAAAGCTATCACAGGGATTGAGGGGTACTTCTTACGAAGTATTTGCCAAAATGAACAGGGAAGACCAAGACAATTATGACATGTTAAAGCAGGCTTTGTTATTAAGGTACGAAAAGAATGGTGAATTTTATCGTAAGAAATTCAGAAATGCCAAACTGTTGTCTGGGGAGACATACCACCAATTTTCTGCCAGAATAGAAACCTATTTGGAGAAATGGACGGCTCTGGGGAAGACCCAAGATCTTAAAGAAATGATCATGATTGAGCAATTGAGAGAGTCCATGGCTCCAGACATGAGAAAATTTCTCATGGAACAGGGTGCAGAGAAGTTGGGGGAAATTTTAAATGTTGCTGAGAGGTATCAGGCAGCTCAGGCAGAGGTAAGTGGTGCTAAAAAGAAGCACATAGACAATTTTAAAGCTCCACAGCAATTTAATAAATTTGATAATAGAGAGCAGGGAAATAAAGGTAGGACAAATTTTGAGCGGCCAAGAAATGACTATCGCGACAGAAACTCACAGTTCAATGACCAAAAGTTCAATGAAAGAAAACCGTTGAACCAAGGAAAAAGATGGTGCAAATGGTGCAAGAAGGATAACCATAACACCGAATTTTGTAGAAGGAAACCTTCAAACATTGCTGCAATGAAGTCGGGGACGCAAAGATTAAAGGTTAATCCTAAGGGACAACAGGAACCTTATCACCCCCCAGTTTGTGAGGATGTTATTTGTAATGGGGTCACCATAAGGTGCCTTTATGATACAGGTTTGGATTATGATTCAGTTGTGAAGTCTAGCCTAGTGGACCCAAGTCAGTATACCACAGAAACAGTGGAAATACAAGGGGCGACTAAGGACATACCACTCATGACACTTCCCATCGCAAGGATAACGGTGAAAACTCGCTATGTGGAAGGAGAAATCAGAGCAGCAGTGATAGATGAACCAATCTACCCTCTGATATTGGGGTGTAGATACGTCTTCTTGGGGAATCCCGAGAAACCTGTGATCATGGCGACAGTGCAGACCAGGTCACAGAAGAAGGAGGAAGAAGGTGAACCTATAAACGCTCATCCAGAGGAGATGAGGAAGGCGCAGGCTGAGGATAGGACACTCAAGCCCTGTTTTAAAAAATTGCCCAAATGCCACACACCTCCGAGCAAGGGGGAATATTTCATGAAGAACAAACTCTTATACAGGAAGGCCGGAACTGGAACAAATGGTCACAACCAGCTGGTTCTTCCCATTGCATATAGAGAGAAAGTGATGGAACTCGGACATGCAATCCCCTTCAGTGGTCACATGGGGATCAGCGCCACAGGACAGCGTATAGCTTGTCATTACTTCTGGCCAGGGATAACGGAGGATATAAAAAGATATGTCAAATCCTGCCCAGAATGTCAAAGGGTAGCTCCAAAGCACTGGACTGCCCCTGCAACTCTAGGGGAAATGCCCATAGTGGGAACACCTTTTGAGAGGGTTGCAGTGGATATTGTAGGACCTCTCACTCGGACCAAGAGGAGGAACAGTTACATCCTTACTCTGGTGGACACTTGTTCTATGTGGGGAGAGGCGGTAGCCCTGCCATCAATTGATTCAAAACATGTAGCAGAGGCACTACTTACAATATTTACCCGATTAGGATTCCCGCATCAAATCTTGACGGATAATGGTTCTCAGTTCAAGGGGAAACTAACGGAAGAAGTTTTTAAGCTATTTCAAGCCAGGCACTTTCATTGTAGTCCGTACCATCCACAAGGGAACGGCCAGGTAGAGAGGTTCAATGGGACTCTCATTTCTATCCTGAGAAAGCTGGCACACGAAAAAACCGGATCTGTGGGATCAATTCCTGCCCGCCGCATTGTTTGCGTACCGGGAGGTACCACATAGTTCAACCGGGATGGCTCCCGCAACTCTGCTATTTGGGAGGCCAATAAAAGGGCCTTTAGAAGCTTTATTAAGGACCTGGACAGATGAGAAGGCGGAAGAGACTGTTACCTCATCATATCAATATGTGAACGAACTGACCACTCGTTTGAAAGCTGGATGGAAACTGGCAAATGATAATTTGAAACAAGCCAGGAAGAAACATGCAGCATATTTTAATAGGAAGGCAAAGGACAGGGAACTGGCAGTCGGAGAGAAGGTGCTGCTTCTACTACCGGGAGCCAGAATAAATTACAAATTGGTTGGCAAGGTCCATATACGGTTCTAGAGAAGGTGTCTAGAACAAACTATAAAATTGACAAAAAGGGGAAGGAAAAAGTTTATCATGTAAACCTGTTAAAGAAGTATCTGGACAGACCACTCCAGGAAAGCACCCCCTTATTGACCTTAGCTATTGCAACCCAGATGCAAAAGGAACCACTCACCTCACATGAATACCCATTACATCCTTGTGAAACCGCAGCACAGGTAAAAGTCAGTAAGCACCTGACTAAAAACCAGAGGGAGAGAGTTCAACAGGTTCTGGAGGAACATACAGATGTATTAACAGATAAACCAGGCCATACAAATTTGCTACAGTATGACATGAAACTGGTAGACACAAACCCAATCTGTATGAGAGCCTATTCTATTCCGTTCGCGAAGGAGAAGGCATTAAAGGAAGAAATAGATTATTTATTGAAGGAGGGGATTATTTCGCACAGTGAATCATCTTTTAGTTCTAGTGTCGTTTTGTTGAGGAAACCGTCTGGGGAACACAGACTGTGCATAGATTACAGGAAACTGAATGCTGTCACAGAAGGACAAGTGGATCCATTACCAGACACAAAACAGCTATTTGCCAGACTGAACAAGGCAAAATACTTTTCAAAGGTGGATCTTAGTAAAGGCTATTACCAGATCCCAGTGAAGCCTGAAGTGAGACCTTATTTGGCTTTTAGCACTTCGGATGGACATTATGAATTCAATATGCTACCATTCGGACTGAAAAATGCTCCGAGTGTGTTTTCAAGGATGATGCGAAAATTGTTGGACCCCCTGAATAACCCATGTATCACAAATTTCATGGATGATATTCTCGTCGCCACCGAGACATTTGAAGAACACATTGAAGCTCTGGAGATGTTGTTTGATAGACTTCGGGAGGCGAACTTAACTGCTAGGCCAACAAAATGTTGTATTGGATGCAAAGAGTTGGAATTCTTGGGGCACACCGTATATCAGGGTAATATGACCCCTGATCCTAAGAACTTGGAAAAACTGCAGAGAGCACCTAGGCCGCAAACAAAAAAGGACGTGCGATCATTTGTGTCGTTATGCGGATTTTATCAGAAATACATCAAAAATTTTAACGCTATATGTGCTCCTCTGACTGATCTGACTCGCAAGGGACTTCCAGATAAAATTATTTGGACTGCACAATGTGAACTAGCGTTCCAAGAGTTAAAGGAAAAACTCACTAGCAAGCCTATTCTCAAACTGCCTGATTTGACACAGGACTTTGTCTTAAGAACCGATGCAAGTAATGTAGGACTTGGAGGGGCTTTGTTGCAAAGATCAGCTGCACCTGATGGGGAACTTAAACCAGTCGCTTATGCAAGCCGCAAATTGAATAAGGCGGAACAAGGATACTCCACAAGCGAAAAAGAATGTTTAGCATTAATCTGGGCAATAAAGAAGTTTCAAATCTATCTGTATGGTAGGACCTTTGTGGTGGAGACGGATCATCAGCCTCTCGTGTTCTTGTCTCAGGCTAAGCATGAAAACGCAAGATTGCTGAGGTGGTCTTTATTGCTTCAACCGTATCAGTTCAGTATCCAATATATCCCAGGCAAATTGAATGTCGGTGCAGATTTCCTCAGTCGGCACCCCTGTGATCAAAATTAGAGTAGTGGCAGACGTGAGGAGTAATTTTACCTATGTGTATCGCTGGTTTTGGAACTTGCCATAGGCATGTTTTCAAGTGGGGAGATGTGTAGTGAAATTGACAGAGATACAACGGTAAAATACTCAAAAGATAACATTTAAGGATAAAAACATAATGCGTAGGCTGCTGATGTACATGATCGCCTAGACCGCGGGTCATCACCCTCCATAAAATTGACTTGCTAGACAGGAGGGAAACGGAGGATCAAAAAGGAAAAAATATGACTGGAAAGATTGCGTAGCAAGGCTAAAGAGACGCAATTGGGGGGGGGGGGGTGGGGGAAAGTAAAAATTCAAGTCCCCCAAATTGACACGAGGTACGGAATTGGACGTTTTGCGATACCAAGCGCTTGATTTGAATTTGAGCGGAAGAACGCAGATGTTAGGAATATTACAAAAATTTAAAAAAGTAAATTTTCTTAATATTAATGCTAGGAATATAAAAATTAGCTGGCCGGATGGCCTATTCTGAGCAATGAAATAATATGATCTTAATTTTACAAACGGATAGATAATATTGAAGATAATGACAAAAGACAGTGTAGTTTACAACATCGACAGACTGCCTTGAATAAAAAGTGTCGTTATTTGCACCCAAAACACGACCTTGGGGACGCAAGTGTTCAAAGTTACTTATTATGGAGGAGAGGGTTTTTGAGCGGTAGCTGTGTCTAAATATAACTTTTTACGACAAAATTTTAAGGGGAGAGAAAGGTTGCTTCAAAAATCAAGCACATTTTTTTTTAGAAACACAAGTAGAGACGGACAGACTAACAGATAACCATCCATACTTGACTGAAGCATGACTGAAATGACTTTAGTGTAGAAATTTGAAATTTAAAGTACAACTAGGCAGTGATTGGCCACAGACAAGCATATCATTAGCGCTCAGAGCGCATTTGGGGTCATTCTTCAATAATTGTTCAGTGTTAGACACAGATTTTAAAGTGTGGTGTGTTCCCATATGAAAGACAGTGAATAAATTTAGGGACGCCATACTATAGCCAGCAGCTCAGCTGAGTTTTGCTAGCAATTCTGTGTTATGTATTCATAATCTGAGCTGTGAGTTTTCTATCGACAACAAAGCAGAGTCTATCCGGTGGGTGACTTTACTCGAGTGTATCTGTGCAGTTCTTGTGACAGAGACCACCATTATTGTCCGCCAGCACGGAGAGGTGGGACCGCAAGTTTTCAGCACCAGAGCTACAAAAAGATGAGTGAGCCTCTGGTCTGCTGGACATTCACCAACTATTGGTAGTGACTAATATCCCCATAAAAATTCCCACCAGTTTCTGGACACGGTGTAGTCAATATAGACAGGTGTGATGAGACCACCCCAACAGCACAGACAATACATATCCTCCCTAGTAGCTGACTACCAGAACATTTGAATAAAACTAACTATTCTAGTACTTAAATATGTACACTTTTGTATTTATTATGTAACATTCCATGCATAATTTTCATAAATTTTAAATCCTTCTTTTAAAACAAGTTCTGGTCAAAATAAAACTTGATCCAGAACAAATAAATGTAATATAATTATATCAAAAACCTTATACACGTGAGTTAGTTCAGTGTATTTTAACACTTGTTAATCTTATTAGTCTTCTTAAATGTCTGTGGGTGTATTTATAACTAACACACCACATTACACATCATTACCCTAGACACTTTACGTAGCCACATTCATTAAGAAAAAAAAAAAGTAAGTGTGAGGTCGTAGTGGTAGCAAGAAAGGCCTTCTGACAATTCTCAAATACATTTTATCTCAGGAGCCTTCACAGCTGGCCTCATACAATTTACATGTAGTAAGAACACCATCATACAATACCATCAATACCACTACAAGTACCACAAATCGTCTGATGGCTTGTAACCCCGAACTTTAGACAAATAGAAAGAAACAAATGCCTGCTAAGTACACTTGTTCGCCGCAAACTAACAGGCCCATTGTCATGCGCTCTACCCACCAATGTTATCGTATCAGAAGAATTAAATTCCCGAGCACACAGTGTAACTCAGGGAATATGATGAAAATTCACCAATATCCTTCTGCATGTTAACTAGGAAATTGCGTCTAGAGTGCGTGAATAATGATTTGCCTGAATTACAATTAGAAAAGGTACGTAAATCTCACAAGATAATATGTCACACCTTAGGCACATGTGATGTAGTCATCACTCATCACTGCTCCAGTCGGGGTCTGAGATCACCTCTGCTGTCGGATTTTCCGCACGACTAGCCAGAAGAAATCATCAGCACTGGCTGTAGTGGTTTATGAATATACTATTTTTGTATGATGAAGTTGCCACCCTCCTATATAACCACTTAGCAAGAAAAACATGTTAAATTAACATTTGTAAAAGAAATGTTCACAACTTACCCCAAATTTTGGGAATACACAATCTCCCTGCACAGGTTTCAGATGGACACGGGACCCAAAGATGCAGCAATAGAGAATGCAGTCAGCGACCCATAGCTTGGCTGCTTGCATCAGGTTCAGGGAACCAGAGCTGACCAAGACCCTACTCCACCTCCACGTGGTGGTCCTGGAAACAGACTGCATCACTGCAGTCTGGCTGAGAGAGTTGGGATCGCAGAGGGAAGGCAAACCCGGTCCCAAAAAATGCCGTGCTGAAGTCAGATGTGTCGACCGAAAGGTGCAGATATCACAGCTCCGGCGTAAACAGACACAACGCAACCAACGTCCTTTTCAGGAAGACGAGGAAGAAGAAGAAGATGGACACGAGCAATTTCGGTGCAAACGATCTCGAACCACTTTCGTCTGGAAATTTTGAATCCCCTTATGACGGGCAAAACACTTGGCCTGGAAATCTATAATTCCTCTTATGACGGGTGAAACACTTGGTCTGGGGAAAGATTCTCTTATGACGATGATCCCATTTCTTAGGACTTCAGTCTTGTATTTACAAAGTCCGGGTCCCTGAAGTTTTACAGTCTGTTTTTTTAAATATGGGGTTTACTTAAGGTTTCAGAGTTGCCCAAATACTGTCGATCTGTCACTTTTGATATAGGAATTCTAGGTCCAATCCTTCTTTCTGGCTTCTTGGGAGTTGCTCGGTTGAAGTTGCGAAGATGTCTGTTCTGTGCCTCTGAGTTTACTAGATTGTATCTCTCCCTCTCAGTTCAAATCACAGATTGTATTTCCGCTGAATGTTCCAATAGAATTCATTGTATATTCCGGCATCTCACTTCAAACCAATCAAATCTCTCTAACACTGTTTGGGAGGTTCCATTTAAAATATCCCCTTGCGTGTTTCAAAATATTACATTTAATATTCCACGCGTGACCTCTGTCTAATTCTGCGGTAATATTTCCGGTCAGATGCCTACTCTGCCATCTTATCTGCAATCATGATACAAAGATGGCTCAGATGAGATGATTATCCAATTATCGCCTTTATCTGCGTGCCTCCGCCATCAGACGATGTTGTCTTCTTTCATAGTACGCACCATACAAGCTTGTGTCAACACGTTCATCAGCTTTTCACTGGGGGCAAATGTTGGACCGCAGGGTTTTAAAGGGTGGTCAGACTGAGAGAAAGAGATAAGCAGCCGGTTGGTCTGATGACTGGGTATTGTTACGATAATACCCCAGTTCACCTGGCGGAACGTAAATAATTCTGAGGAGTGAATTGTTAGAGATTTAACTCTACTGATCCAACGTAGAGAGTAAATAATAAATGGAAAGCCACAAAATATGCCAAATAATAGCGAAGAGTGAGAGGAAGAGAAAAATGAAGGAAAAAGTGATACCGACGGAGTGGACGTGAGATCGCACAACCGTATCGTCACATCGTGGTAACCGATCTTCACCCATTCTGCAGACATGGCCAGACTATCTTAGTTGGGACTGTTCTACTTGGGTCAGCAGGGGTTGAGTTTTTATGCCTAGACGTATCGTCTGGTTGTGGACCATGCCTCTACTTGTTACTTCAACCATCTTCCTCAGATACCTCATTTCTGAGGTTTTGATCTGGCTTTTGTGGGTTGTAGTCATTGTCCATGGCTCGCATCAATATGTCAAGACTGGGACATAAGTGTAGTGGTATACAGCCATCTTCATCTTCTTGGCAACTTTTCTTTTGCTGAGGAATCCTCGATTTATGGCCTGAAAAAGTCTCCCAGCTGCTGCTCCTCGGGTAGCCAACTGTTCTTTTATGCCTCCCTTCCGGTCTATGACAGCTCCAAGGTATTTGAAGTGGTTGATCTGCTCCAGGACCTGTTCTCCCAGCTTAATCTGATGCCTTCTTTCCTCTCGTGATATCACAATGGTTTTTGTTTTAGAGCTGCTGATGACCATCCCTTTCTTCTCCATCTCTTCCTTCCAAACTTGCAGGTTGGATTGAATTTTTATCACAGTAACATAAATTTAGTTTAAATGTTCAAAATGCCCACCATCAGCAAGAATACGTGATCGACATCTATCACCAACTGATCTACAATTGTTTTAGAATCGCATTTCTATCTTCAAAATTCAATTGAGTATTCTCCGTAATTTTTCATCTACCCGAATAAGGAAACAAAATTACTTCGCTGTGAACAAGTGGACATGAAAGATCTAATAGTGTTTATAAGCTTGCATGATGAAGAGATGAGAGCAAGACGCTGGCGATGCATAGGACACACATTGAGAAAACCTGTTGATAGTATTACGAGGCAGTCCTCGTTCTGTAATTACCAAGATAACAGAGGTGATGGAGACTTAAGAGCACAGGAAGAAAAGAATTGGAGACAGATATGAAAAGAATGAGGAAGAAATGGAAAAACTTTGTGCTGATGACACAAGACAAGAACACTGCGCATATGATTGTAGAAGTCCTATATTCATTGGGGAGGTAAAAAGTGATGAATGAATGAGTGATGAAGCCCTGAAAATGGTAAATCCTGAACATGGTTAGTCCTGAAAATGGTAAATCCTGAAAATGGCTAGTTCTGAAAATGGTTAGTCCGGAAAAGGGTTAGCATCAAAAGTACTATCAACCACTCACCTACACACACACACATAAGTGACGACAGTTAGACGCACAAACGTGAAAACTATATCAATGGAATACGGGATATGTTGGGACGAGCTGACGAACACATGTAAATAAAGTTTTGGTTAATTTTATTTACTATAAAGAAACTCTACAACAGCAAGATTTTGAATATCAATCAAATACAAATAAATATAGGATAATGAATTAATAAAGAAATAGACTCATTGGTGTAATCCTCCCTCCCTCTGTTGAGACATGATCCCGTTAGAAGAAAGTTATTAACCCCTAAAGAGTCAAAGATTTATACGCTATGGTCTAGGATTTCCCTCTACAGTAAAGAACAGAGTTTATACGTTAATCTATTCTGAAAGGGACATTGTTAAGTCAAGTTTTATTAAGGGGAGTTAAGCGTTAAAAGACTTGTATGCACAGGTCCGTTTTTTGTAAACACGATTATAAACACGCTATGGGTGATGATGATGATTTTTTAGTGGGGAGCTGTATACCCAGTAATTTTTGAACACAGCTCTATTGTACCTGCTTGTTAGTTTGTTTAAAAAAAATAACACAAGGAAACTGGTCGAACATTCTATTGATAGGTTGGGGTAGAAGGCGGACGAACTCTACTAACATCTCATCGAGGGAGTTCGCGCCTGGATGAATTTTCTGATGAGCTGTTTTTGAGCAGGGGATATTTCCGTGACAGTTGAAGCCGGGCAGAGCTCCGAAATGGATGTTAGACCATTTTTGTCAGTGTGTCCCAGGATAGGATATATTTTGAATAAAAGGAATATGTGATAATTCCAGAAAATTATATTACTTCTAAGCCAAGGATTATTGCGGCTTGTTTATCATGTGCTGTGCACGTTATTGTAGATTGAAAGAGAACATAGAGAACATATTTATATTACTTCCAAGCCAAGGATTATTGCGGCTTGTTGATCATGTGCTGTGCACGCTGTTGTAGATTGAAAGAGGACATAGAGAACATATTTATATTACTTCCAAGCCAAGGATTATTGCGGCTTGTTGATCATGTGCTGTGCACGCTGTTGTAGATTGAAAGAGGACATAGAGAACATATTTATATTACTTCCAAGCCAAGGATTATTGCGGCTTGTTGATCATGTGCTGTGCACGCTGTAGAAGATTGAAAGAGGACATAGAGAACATATTTATATTACTTCTAAGCCGGGGATAGGCTTAATTATATACTGTGTATGCTGTATACGGATGTGTTGAACTGCTGATGTTCCATGATGTGTTTATGTACTGTGTTACCATATGTCTACGTTTGCTGTGTCGTAATAAACAGTGTAATACGTTACTAGGAGTTCAACGTTTACTGACTCCGATGTTTGCTATGGTGTGTGTGGTTGCAAGTGACTTAATAGGACTACATGATATTCGCGTGAGTTAACATCTATACATCCACACCCGTCGGCCATCCGTAA
>JAMPIV010021295.1:0-92500 GCA_024509875.1 Oreohelix idahoensis | reverse complement strand
ATTTAACGGTCCTCAACATTTTAGTTCCAACAATTATGGAAATTTTGGAAGAGGTAACTACAATAGAAATTATCAACCCGACAATAATTGTTCTCAGAGACAGCAAAACCCATCAAATAGATATTTTGATCAAAGGGGAAATAGTAATCGCGACAATGCTAACTGGGGCTCAAATCAGAACAATAGTTTCAATAGAGAAAACAACAATGCTTCCAATAGGGATAATAGCCACGATAGATCGCGATATGACGGTAGATCATCAAATAATAGATCGTATCGTCATGCTAACTCTGCTCAACAAGAGCCCCAGGTTATTAATGATCAAGGTAACAATAATAATAGTGTCTCTAATGCTTCTGCTTGCTCTGCTTTCGATTTCGAGAGAGCATCTCAGTGTCCGGAGTGCACAACTTTTTTCCAACCTACAGCTATAATTACCTTGAGTTGCGGACATCCTCTACCCACTCTTCCTGCCTTAGCTGCGCACGACGGAAGAGGGTCTCTTACTCTACATAAAGGATTTGTGAATAATAATCCTGTCTCACTACTTTTTGATTCCAGATGCACAACTGTTGGAATTAGACAGTCTCTAGTTCATATATCTTGCGCTACAGGTAATATGGTGAAATGTGTGACATTCGGTGGGACAGTTGAGACTTTTCTGACTGCCATAGTCCACATTGCCACACCATTTTTTACGGGTTATATACACGCATGTATGCTCAGAGCGCCTATCGCTGACCTTACTGTCGGACAGATACAGATAGTTATTTCCTATCCTTATAAGGCTCGATTTTAAGTGTTGTTCTTAGAATGTGCCCATAGCTTCGACGTTGTGTGAAATGTATTCAAATCAAACGGTCCTGCGCATGTCTGTTGTCTGGTTGTGGGTTTTGCACCAGCTTCCGCCCAGGGAGTGTCACAGTTTTTGTCGAGTGAGACAGACGCATTTTCAGCGTCTGTCATGTTATATTGTTCGGGAAATGGAAGTCCTCTATAGTGTTCATATCAGATGATATTTCCCTTTGTGATTCAAAGCGCCTGGAGGCGAGTGAATTGTGTATTTATTCTTGAAGAGAAGGTAATTGCTCTCCATTGATTATCATTGTTGCTAACTTTTATGATTGACATTTTGTGCCTAGTTGTCAACTTTCCTTGGGCGGGAAAGCGTCGACGTTATGAGAAGTTTTCAACTCACGAATCACCATGTTGTTATGCATCGGGTTGATGCATGTCCTAAAGGCTATCTGCTTGTTGGACTTTGCTGCTCTGGCGGTTCCACGTCAGTTTAGGTTTGATACCATTGTTATTAAAGGAAATCAGAGGACATTACTTGATACTCCAGAAGTCGTGCCTGTCTTGCTGGAGGTCAGAGAAGGAGAAGGAATTTAATCTCCTACATATTTATAGATATCGACTGTTATAGAAAAGGATGATGGTTTCCACACCTGAATATATTTACAGTCGTTTATGATGCATTGAAGCCCATGATTTGATTCACCATTATTATGCTGTCTGCTGTCGAATGTTGTACTGACTATGTCGATATAATGAAGACTGTTCTACATGTTAATGTCTACACATCTTGTCATTGTGGCGTCCCAATAAATGATGGAAACGTCACTAGCAGTTACAACGTTCATTGACTTTCTACGTCGTGAGTTTATGTGACGACCTGTGTGGACTCTACTTTACTGCTACCTGTTTGACTCCACATCTACATCATATACACATACCAGACCAAAGACACCATACTTCTTCGCCTTCATTATCTCTGGTGTCTGATGGTGATACATCCACATTCTACATCTACATTCAACATTGGTGGATAATTATACACCTTCAACAATGAGTTTCTTTAGCTTTCTTGCTGTACCGGTTAGCTCGGTATCTTCGTCTTTTACGAATTTTTGTCGTACTTACTGCTTTTCTTTTAAACTTCGACGTAGGTCCAAGTTTACTACTGTCTCTTTTTGCATCTTTATTGTATGCTTCTTGCTTTTTTCCTTGCCCAGTACTCAGGCTATGACTTCAGTTTAGCCTTTGAGATATACGTCTTGGTCAACTGCATTTACTTTGTCTTGCGCAAAACATCAGATTGTCAGCCATCATTACACTCTTGGTCATTATTACCATCTTATGGATTTGCCTATTGATGTCGGTATCTTGTATATTCATAACTTTACCATACATTATTGCACACTGCTATTTGTCTCCGACACTTTTGGCACTCTATATGATTATTATTTCAAGTTAGACTGTGCTACTTTCTCTGTTACCTTTTTTGTGTGTAACGGAGGAAGGTTTGATTATCGCCATACAGGGGCCGGAAGTTTACACGGCCACATTTGTTAAATTAAAATTAATTGTTGCCTATCATAAAATCTTACCTTTACCAAACAAAGATTTTCATTTGTGTTTTTTCACAGCAAATGCTTTTCCATGAGAGTCAGAGCTGCTATATTGATTGTTTGAGCTGTTTACCAATGGTAGTTATCGCAAGATTTGCTGTTTCTATGAAATCATTCGGCAGTTTGACTCCACACTAGATGTGTTTGTACCTTCGTGCTCACAGGATGTTCCAAGATTACTGAATTTGTCCTTGATGTGTAACTTCTTTAGGACAGTAGATAGTATTAGTACAGTATGTTAGAGAGTAATATATTATAATATGGTATAACCTCTTTATGATAATATGTTGGTTCATCTTTATGCACCATTGCATTACTATATTGTTCATATACTACTGTGTTTTGTAATGTTGAAAGTAGGACAATTGTAATGATGCTACTATTTTACGTAACTGATCATTGCGATACATATCGGTATTGTACTTTTTTGAAGAAAATGAAGACAAGAGAAGAGGGTATTTTTCTGACATCATAATGTTTTTCTTTGCCCGGCGCTTGATTGTGCGCTAAGGGTAACTATGTTTAGCGATATTAGTACATTGAGAAAATGTTTTTCTGAGGTTGTGATGTAATTTTTTCATTACCGGCGCTTGATTGTGCGTCAGGAATAGCTATGTATAAAGGTATTGGTAATTTTTATAATTATATGGGTTCATCATTGGTACTCCATGGGCTTATTAACTTGGTTATCATGCGCATTATGCTATTTTTTTTCTCTAGATGATAGCTAGTTATTTGTTCTTTGATTTAGACATGCATTGTTTTTGTAATGTATGCTGTTGTGCTATAATGGGGTTCATTTATACAATGCATTGTTTAATGTAATTGTTTACCATGAGATATCATTGTTTTCTTTATTCTTATTGCATTGCTTTCTTTCATTACTACTTATTTTTCTTGCACTTCACCTGCTCTTTTTACTTTACATTTACTTCTATCCCTCTTTTGTTCATTTTTGTTAACATGACTTAACATAGTTTATCCTTATGTGTAGATATTAGTATTCTATCGACCTCAGATTTTTTATTTGATGTATTTTAAAAGAAAAAAAAGATTATATCATTTTTTTCCCCGGGGGTCGGTGAAGTATGTTAAGTCAAGTTTTATTAAGGGGAGTTAAGCGTTAAAAGACTTGTATGCACAGGTCCGTTTTTTGTAAACACGCTTATAAACACGCTATGGGTGATGATGATGATTTTTTAGTGGGGAGCTGTATACCCAGTAATTTTTGAACACAGCTCTATTGTACCTGCTAGTTAGTTTGTTTAAAAAAATAACACAAGGAAACTGGTCGAACAGTCTATTGATAGGTTGGGGTAGAAGACGGACGAACTCTACTCACATCTCAGTGAGGGAGTTCGCGCCTGGATGAATTTTTGATGAGCTGTTTTTGAGCAGGGGATATTTCCGTGACAGTTGAAGCCGGGCAGAGCTCCGAAATGGATGTTAGACCATTTTCGTCAGTGTGTCCCAGGATAGGATATATTTTGAATAAAAGGAATATGTGATAATTCCAGAATATTATTGTTACTGGACTTTTCTGATGAAATATTAAATGCTGAATACAATGATGTATTGTAGATAATCTACCTCTAAGTCGCTGCTCTGTGTTAATGTCTGGTACTGTGTGAATGTAGTCGATCCGACCTGGGCCAAATAGCGTTGAAGCTTAATTAGCTCACCAGGCGTTGAGGGGCTAACAGGAAGTCGTGTTGACATGTAAACATTATGTAGCTCTCAAGATGTGTAGTACTCGACAGTTTATGTAGGTTGCTTGAGGTGTGGATGGGAAGTAACGCGAATGCTTGATGACTCTTGAAAGGTAGATAATGCACCCACTCGCTCTCATGCAGTAGTCAATAAATTCTGGAACTGCAGTTTCTTTGCAACCATTTAATCACGTTACACACACAGTGACATCGACAACAGTCAAATAAACGAGGATCAGGAATATCACATCAATTGGAAGAATGACTGGCAAATACATCTAGCTTCTTATAGCTTGAACCATACATCTATTCGGACGTTATCGACAACAGTCAGTCCTTTCAATAATAGTTCATACCATAATACAGGTACCACTGACTCAGCGCGTCAGGTACTCTAAACAACCCCCTTTTACAACAGGCGAGTTTCCACTTGCATAAGTAACAATAATAATGCTGTAATTCATCTGGTAAAGCACTCCAGATGCATCTTCTTATCCTCGAAGATATCGGCCGTAATATCGGGCCTCTATATATAAACAAAGGTATGTCTCTCATGACCATGTATCATCATTCATGCCAACGTTACCGCCAACATGCGGGTTTCACAATAATATATCTTTATCCTGCTGGGCTTCTGTAATAATAATAAGACGGATAGTCTTAGATGGCTCCATCGAGCATAACAAATAAATTCTGCATCTCAACGATCTGTGAGTTCTCCTCACGGATAGGTTGACTCAAAAATGTTCTGCATACAATGCGGAAAAAAGTGTAATGATAAGGTTACGTTTACCTTAGACAGAATCCTTATAATACACTACACAACTGTCGTCATCCTGACGAACAAAAATAACACTGGGGAGAATCATAACCAACATACAGCAAGCTTTCCTTCCCCAAGGTAATGCAGAGAGAACAATGGACATCTTGTCCAAACAGAACCCAGGCCGTCTCTGCCTCACGGAAGTCTCGCACTTCGCCCCCAGAGACTTGCGCATGCCTAGACAACATACCTCAGCACCGCTCACACCTGAACTAAGACAGGTCCACACAAATAAATGAAAGAAAGGGAAGATAACCCTTAAACAACCTGCCACAGAAGTTATTAAACAGTTCCCTAACTTAGAACATAAAAAAGTATTGAATAGGTTTACGTCTTATGAACCCGTCAGAAATGACAGCAACAATTATATTACTTCTAAGCCAAGGATTATTGCGGCTTGTTTATCATGTGCTGTGCACGTTATTGTAGATTGAAAGAGAACATAGAGAACATATTTATATTACTTCCAAGCCAAGGATTATTGCGGCTTGTTTATCATGTGCTGTGCACGCTGTTGTAGATTGAAAGAGAACACAGACAACATATTTATATTACTTCCAAGCCAATGATTATTGCGGCTTGTTGATCATGTGCTGTGCACGCTGTCGTAGATTGAAAGAGGACATAGAGAGCATATTTATATTACTTCTAAGCCGGCGGTAGGCTTAATTATACACTGTGTATGCTGTATACGGATGTGTTGAACTGCTGATGTTCCATTACGTGCTTATGTACTGTGTTACCATATGTCTACGTTTGCTGTATCGTAATAAACAGTGTAAAACGTTACTAGTAGTTCAACGTTTACTGACTCCGATGTTTGCTATGGTGTGTGTGGTTGTAAGTGACTTAATAGGACTACATGATATTCGCATGAGTTAACATCTATACATCCACACTCGACGGCCATCCGTAAGCCCGACACATGCTGATCGCCTTTATCAGCGTAATTTATAACCACATTTACACACCCTCTACTTAACCATTAACAATATTAGCAAAACTTACTAAAAATATACAAAGTGAGTACATGGATTATACAATAAAAGAGTCACTCATTCCTGCTTTCTTTCTTTCCATACAACCGTGGCCACGTTTATTCGTTCTTACCTAATACTTGATTTGCAACTTCTGGAACAATCATTAGGACACACGCACACAGCAAAACCAGTGTTATTTTGGCAAAGAAAACCCCAGCTCCTCAAAGACAGATTAAATCCACTTCTCCGGGGAACGTTCACTTTGTTACTTTTTTTAGGATTTCTGTTTATGTCACATTAATTAGTCCAGGTAAGAAATTTAACAGTGCTCACAGTGTCAGTAGCTTGAGATTTCCAGTACATAGGAATGTCAGGTCGGTAACTTCTCTCAGTATAAAAATTTCTTGTCACACCACGAATGGTCAAACATTGGGAAATGTTAATGTTGGTGATGTCGCCACAACGGGCTGAATGTAAATGAAATTGGGAAAAAGAAATCTGGATCTATAGGCCCAGTTACAAAGTCACTCTTAATGTTCTTTGGGTTGGTACTCTGTCTCTTTCTGGGTGTAAACACGAAGCCAGACAGGTTTACCTTTGAAGACTCAGATACTAAGTAAAAATTTTCTTTTGTATGGTTATTCTCAGATTTATATGGAAGCCGCTGGTAGATTTTGGGTTTGATTCAGTACTGTGTAAAGGAGAAAGAAATACAAATACTTAACCATAATATAGTATTCTCAATCCTATCTTTAACCCGCGTAAAATATAATATGTTTATCCACTTCGGTTATTTAACTTAAATTAGAAACTATAAGCTTGTCTTATCGTTTAAAAACTCCCGTGAAATAAATTCTAGTCATTTACAAAATTAATCATCATGAATTAGAAATAAATATATATTTCGTTAATACTCATAATGAACAGTGCATTTACTAGTCGATTAAATATCTTTTACTGGTTAAATCGGTTAGTTAGATTAACGCTACAGCCGGAACAATTTAGCTATAGATTATAATTAGTTCGCTAGTCAATTAGCACAAAAGAAAAAAATCCTAGTGAAATAAATTGATGGACTTAGCCATTAAATCACTCTACATAGGAAGATCTTAGTGAAATAAAATGACGGACTTAACAATTAAATCACTCAAACTTCTATTATAATATTTACCGCAAAGACAGAAATATAACTACTCCAAATCGAAAATACTAAGAAATCCACTATAACAATGGTCTAGAAAATCGAAGCTAGTAGGTTCTGGAAAAATCTGTGGGTACTGAATAATGGATTTTAAAAGCTGGAGAATATATATTAAATTTGTAGAGCTTCGCTCAGACTTGTTACTTTTAACGCCTTCGCTCAGATTTCGGGCTTTTCTTCGGTCGATCTGCGAATCAGAGGAAAAATTCACACTTTTACCGCTTGCAGACTCTGGCAATCGAGCGAAACCCGTCCTTTGATCTGGCGATTCTCACCGTGTTTAATTACTTTCCAAACGAATGGATTCAGGGGGAGTAACTGTGATTATCTGCCCTTGGTTTCAGATTAAGTCCCCCTGACCAATGTCTAACGAAAAAAAAGTTTCAACTTATCGCCCCCTTGGATTTTCTTCATTTAGCTTATCTCCCCCTTCTCTTAAAATCCACCATCCCGTTCCCTCTCTACGCGTTCCGTTTACCTGTCTGACTGCAAACATTCCTCGTAGTTTATACGACATAGAGAAAAGAAAATGTGCGTGGCAAAATTAAGAGTTTGACATATATAGAGAAGTGAAGGGGTATGCGTTTAACAAATAGGTCTGTTAGTAAACAATCCTAAGGCAAATAGAGAAAAGAAAAGAAAATAGGCGTGCTAAATTAAGAAATAGGCAGATATCTGAGTGTAGGAGGGTTTTACTTTAACAAACCGTGCATGGCTCATAAGGAAGCCGGTGAAAGACAGGTGGAAGAAAAATGTAGATGTATGAAATCTATTTTCATAATATCCTCTGCCACAGTGACATACCCAGGATTTGAACCCTGGACCTTCCGTGCGACAACCCTGACTAGCTATGCAAGTGAATCACACTATCCTCCCTGCCATCTACGCATCACCAAAAAATGATGTTTCGATGCCGGTTCATTAGTGCGAACCACAATACATAACACCGGAAGTTTACCACGGGCAGTTTAGCCTATTAATGACGCAATCACTTCTGTTGTTTCCCTATATACAGTATAGGCCAGTTCAACAAGACAAAGACCTTAATACTGTGTCCAGTAATTGATAGTAGACTTAGATCAGTAAGAACAGGACAGAGGGTAGGTTTGGTATTGTATAAACATTTGTAGCACATAAGGAAGGGAAACCCGAGGCCTGTAAACAGTAAAGTGGCCTCCTTGCAGGAAGACTGCATGCAAGCATTCATACGCTCTTTCAGCGCCAGTTTCTTCCAGCAATTTATTTTTTACAAGATGACGTTACTAGCTCCAGGCAAAAACTCATATTAGTTTCCTCTTACGGCATGCTTCAGTTTTATCTGTGGAAGCGAATCATTCTACACAAGGAGGATCTCAGCACAGTGCACGAACTCCGTAGCACCGGCGAGAATTTCAATGTATGTATATAGGAATGACAAATTCTATAAGTATATTTGGTGGGTAGGATTCAAATATACTACTCGTCAAAAGTCAAGGGCCTCTTAGAAAAACCTTGTTTGAAACCATAAAACAAATCTGATATAAACGTAATTGGTATCAGTCAAAACGGCATTTATTGAATACCAAATTGACATGTCACGTAAAGAAATGGAAACACACATTCAAACGCAATGAAGCTGTGAAGTGTGTCACCCACCTTTTCAAAAGTCACACAATAGATATTGGACAAATAGACATTTCAAAATCGGGTATGACCACCATTTGCAGCAAGGCATTCAAGACAGCGTAGACGCATCGAGTCCACAAGGGTCCGAAGAGTATCCTGAGGAACAGCTTGCCATTCCTGAAGCAGAAATGCAGTCAGCTGTGCAACATCCATTGGCTGGGGGTGATTTGTTGACAATCTTCGACCAAGGACATCCCAGAGGTGCTGAATCGGAGAAAGGTCAGGTGAATGAGCTGGCCACGCCATCCTGATGATCCCATGTTGCTGAATAAACTCATTCACCACACGAGCTCGATGGGGTCGAGCGTTATCATCTTGGAGGATGGCATTACTACCTATGGCCTCCAGAGCAGGCTGAACAATTGGTCTCAAGATTTCGTTCTGGTATCTTGGGCCGGTCAAGTTGCTTTGGATGATGTAGAGTGGGGTCCTGCCGTGTCTGTAGAAGCCTCCCTAGACCATGACAGAACCCCTACCATAACGATCCACCACTCGAATTGTGTCATCAGTAAATCGCTCTCCTGGTCGTCTCCAAACTCTAATCCTGCCATCATTAAATGACACAGTGAAGCGAGATTCATCAGTGAAAAGAATTTGACTCCATTGTTGCCGTGTCCATCGGATGTGCTTGCGACACCAAGCAAAAAGGGCTCTGCGATGAGCAGGAGTAAAAGGGATTCTGACTGCAGGACGTCGAGCAGCCAGTTCAAATTCATGTAAACGTCTGCGATTGGTGCTTTGACTGACATTAACGTTTACAGTTTGTCTCAGCTGACATCTTAGAGTGGAACAAGTCACTGTTCGATTGCGCAGGGCTGACAACAAGAGGTACTGGTCATCATGTCTATTGGTGCATCTATGGCGACTTGGTCGGTGGCGATCCTCCACACTTCCTGTGGCCTGAAATCTCTCCAAAATTCTTTGGATAGTAGAGTGTGACACTGCAAGCCGTCTAGCAACCTCACGGACAGATAAACCACTTTCAACCCACGCTATAGCCCTCATTCTTTGTAAGGTGTCAAGACTTCTTCTCGGTGGCATGGTTTTTGCAAGTGATGAAACTACCCTAAGTCTGCTGATTGTAAAACAAATTAAGAGTGAACTCTGTTCACGAAAAGTTGCCATTGCACGTGGAATGTCAATCAGCACGATTACTTCACCTGTTTCGTTGTACGGAAGTTTGAAAAAACAGATTAAAAATGTGAATTTATGGTCAGCAAACCAAATTGCACGTGATCACCATGGTTGTCGGTGAGTTGTTTTTATGCTTAACGTGCATTGAGGACTGTCAGAGGAAGATATTGCACCCATTTTTACTAAAAACTTCCTTCATTTAATCATTCTATGGGCTTATATAAAAGTGTATTGAAAATAATAGGGTGGCCCTTGACTTTTGACGAGTAGTATATTTAAATTTTGCCAGGACAGCGGCCTTATGGCCTACTCTTTACGATTTCCAACTGACGTGGGATTTTTAACGTGCGCAATTTACACACGGGAGCTCCTATTTTTCGCCCTTATCCGAGAAAACTAGTCACCCGATCTCACTAACCAAAAGAGACCAGGTGGTGTGTGTGTGTGTGTGTGTGTGTGGGGGGGGGGGAGAGGGGGGAGGGAAGTATGACAACATTAGGATCACTGTTTCTGAAAAGAATTTCCATAAATTATATTCCCCCTACTGGGAATCGAACACGGTACCTCTAGAATTCGAGGGGTACGCTGCTGCTCTTAGCCACTCCGACCCCGTTTTGTACATATTAAAGGGGAGTCACTCTTGATATCGGGACGAACGACTGTGGCGCTAAAGGTAAATTTTACCTTTTGTGCGTGTGAGTGTGTGTGTGTGTGTGTGTGTGTTTGTGTGTGTAAGGTCAGGGGCACTAAATAAATAGTTTGCTGGGGCGACTAAACCCATAGAGCCGCCGCTGCTAAAACGTAACTGAATTGGACAACACTTCCAATATTCCTTTCGTTTTTTCTTTCCCTTCCCATGGCATGGGACAAGTGTATTCTCACTTTACAGTATGTATTTTTCAGGAGAGACAACTCCAAAAATAAATCTTGGAACATTTTTTTCCAGTTGATGTTCTTTGTGTGGCTGTAACTGAGCGAAAATTAATTTAGATAAATGTATAAAGACAGACTAGAAAACTATTTATGTTCTTTAAAATTTACTGACCGTTCTGAATTATACGTTCTTACAGTAAGATTTATTGTAGATTTGATTTATTTCAATATAATTTAGTAAATTTAGTTAATTAAGCTATTTGATTTAAAAAAAAAAAAGCTGAATAATGCACCTGGATAAAGAGCGGGTTAAGGCCACTCTTCACTGGATGCCTTCTACTGATTAAAAAAAAAGCGGTTAACCGGTTCTTTATCCATGTGCTCCACTAAGATTATTAGCTTTGGAGTCTGCCACTCTTGTCGCTTCAAATGAAAGGAGTTGTAGTAGGTGGCATGCGAAACAGGCGTCAAGGAAACATTTCACCTATGCGGGTAACCATTATTGAGAGCAAGCTGCCACAGTAAGATCTGGAAGGAATTATTCATCATACATTGACATAAAAAGAGGTGTCAGACAAGGTTATGTGCTGTCCCCCTGCCTATTTAATCTATACACTGAAAAAAAATTTCAAACAGATACAGAAAATACCAGGACTGAACATCAGTGGAAGGTCAATAAACAACCTTTGATATGCAGATGATACCGTGTTGTTAGCTGAAAGCGAACAGGAGTTACAAGAACTAGTGAAGCAAGTGAACAGTATAAGTCATGAATATGTACTCGACATTAATATTGAGAAAACAAAAACTATGATAATTAGCAAAACAGACGATAAACCCACATTAAAGATAAGCATGAATGGGAAAATCCTGGAACAAGTCAAGAGCTACTTATATCTTGGTCATATAATAACAGAAGATGGCAGATGTGAAACAGAAATCAAGAAGAGAATAGGAATGGCCAAAGCTACATTCAACAACATGAAACATATACTGACATCTAAACAGTTATCTCACAAATTAAAACTGAGAATCCTAAAGTGTTATATATATTCTGCATTTCTATATGGTGTAGAAACATGGACGATGAATAAGCATTTGGAAGAAAGAATTGAGGCTCTCGAAATTTGGATATATAGAAGAACGGGGCGTATCTCATGAAAAGAGAAGAAAACAAATAAGTGAGGGAAGAGAGGATCCCGTTACACGCCCATTGAGGCATATTGGGAATATGGTGTTAGGCCCATTTTTTCTTGAAATAAAGAGGTCCTACAAAATCTAGGTATGAAAAGAGAACTAATGAGGGAGATCAAAGCTAAGCAGCTAAAGTACTTTGGCCACATAAAAAGGCACAACACCTTGCAGAAGACCATAACAGAAGGGAGAGTTGAAGGCAAACGTGCAAGGGGAAGACAGCGCTATAAGTGGGAAGATAACATCAAGAGATGGACAAAAAAGAGTCTATCAGAGTGCACCACCAAGACAAGAGACAGAAGACGTTGGAGATCCATTACAGCCAACCTTCGTTGTGGAGATGGCAGCTGATGATGATAATGATGATGATGATCTGAGCGAAAGAATGAAGGCACAACAATCTTTAAAAGATAAAGGTAGTCCCATAACATGATACTGCCGTAGGGGAGTGAGGTGATAGAGACTTCACTATACTAGGTCCAGCTTTGAGAGGTGAAGGTGACCAGTTCCCTTCCTCGCTGCCTGTTACTTCCCTAACTCAAGAGCAGAGTCAGGTACACATTTACAGCTGGGTAGACTGGAGCGTGGCGCCAACGTGTTTCGAATCATGAACTTTTCCCGCGAGAGGCCAGCGCCCTAACTACTCTGTCAATCGGGCGCTCACAACAGTCTTACTTACTTAGTCGTTCCCCTTCTACCGTGAGGTGTAGAGGTCACAACAGTCTTTATCTTGAAATATGTTTGTCCTGAACAACAAGGACATTAACATTATGTAAATTGTTCGTATTGAAATTGATAACGAAGAACTGGAAGGTGTTAATGAATTCGAATACTTAGGATCAATCATCAACAGCTCTGGTGACTGTGCAGTAGAAATTAAAAGAAGACTTGCAATTGCCTCACATAAACTAATACAGATGAAAAACCTATGGCAAGGCACAAGCAAAGAAACAAAGTTACAACTGATCAGAGCATGTATATTCCCAGTAGCAACATACGACTGCGAGACATGGACACTCAATAAAACAGTTGAAAAAAGATTACATCATTTGAAATGAAATGCTACAGAAGGATGTTGAGAATACCCTGGAGAGAAAAAAAGACCAACAGAGAAGTTCTGCACTCACTAAACGTAGAGGAAAATTGGCTCCTAAATACCATTGCTATAAGGAAGCTGAAATTTTTCGGTCATATAAAAAGACATAATAGTCTGGAAAAATTAGTAATGGAAGGCATGGTCCCTGGAAAATGGGGAAGGCATTGACCCAGACGACGGTGGATCTAGGACATCACAGTAAGTCTGAGTCTGAACTTGTCTTTGGTTGATGCAGGTCGACTTGCCCAGAATCGTGATGCGTTCAGAGAAGCTATAATGGAGACAACGTTCTGGAGAGAATACGTCACATGATGTTGCTCGTACACTATTCATCATCACCAACATCATCACGATCAGCATAATCATCATCACGTTCCAAAGTGCTCCTTAGGAAGCAGGCAGACTCCATTGCCTCTGGCTCCTGTCGTGAAACGAGAGAGTAAACCCACTACTTTGTTAAATCTCTATGTCGAGATACAAATTTGCTTCAACCAATCAACGAGCAACGTTCACCAGTCTCTGAGACAGAATAAAATAAAACTTAAGCCCTGTTTTTTTTCGGATGTGGGTCGCGGCCATCTTGTTCACGCAATATGGCGGAAGAAAACTGAATAAAATTAGGCTGTACGAGGCATGAGACGAAACTGCTGACCACCAATCAGCTTGCCCCGCCAGGAACCAACCAAACGCTTTCCTTAACCAGTAGAAGTTACTTTACCTGCCTATATAATCGGGCGAAATTTTATGCAAAGACACGCAACACCGACACGAAGCCAGATAGACCGACTGAGGAAGAGGAGAAGCTGTCACCTTGATTTATAGCTTACCTGGGGCATTGACCTGCAGCCTGCTTCGCTAAGTCGAGTCAAAACCTGGCCGGTTAAAAAATCTTGGAGGGTAAATATAATTTACTATAAACTGGTAGGAAAATAGGCTTACAGCAGGTCTATAATGTTGGTATTTGTTGTGTGTCATTTATAATACCTACACCTGTATATATTTAATATATTTTGGTTCACTATGAATGTATCAGGTTACTGATTGTATCTTGGGGAATTAGGTATAATGATTGTATTTCCTAATATGATTGAATAGACGAAGACTAATAGGACTCATACTTCAATCTATTGTCTCCTATAACTCAATCTATTGTCTCCTATAACTTCAGTGTTATCTCAGATAAAACCAACTGAAATATAACCAAAACAGTCCTTGTTAGGACTCAATCTATTGTCTCATCTAACTCCAATCTATTGTCCCATATAACTCCCACCTGAAATATAACCAAACAGTCCTCGTCTCATATACTCCTATCATAAGAACATAACAATATTGTTAGGATATATGTTACCAGCTAGTATAGCACTTGTCAGAGAGGGCCTGGTATATTATAGGGGGAAGGAAATGGTTGTATCACACCTAGGTGTACATATTATTGGATGTATTCATGTATTGAATTTATATTATGGGATGTATTCATGTATTGAATGCATTCATGTATTGAATTTATATTATTGAATGTATTCATGTATTGAATTCATATTATTGGATGTATCCATGTATTAATTTGTCAGAAAGAATGTTTGGCAAGTAGACACCTGTCTTGTCTCGCTATTGCTAAATCATACTGAGCCATGTTGTCATTCATCCTACATGCAGACACCTGAGACACGCTCATATCATATACAATAGAAATAGGTGGGCTTGAGGACATAAATTAGCCCCTATTTTTCCTTGTTACAGGTTTTATTCGTGTCATCAAAACTGAGATCGTGGGTCATCAATCCAGCTGCCTGGAACTCCGCAGGAGCATAGAGGTTGTACAGAATCTACATCTGTGGTCCCCCTCAGTCTTTGGTGGGCTAAAGGAACGATCCTCAGCCGTTGTTGTGTGAACCAAACAAAGAAGAACAGACCTTAGAGAGATGAGTACACATTAGTACCATTTCTGTCAGCATTGTGAGCAAAAGTTAGTGTCAGTGACGAGAAAGAGATTTAGCGTAGAAAGAGACAAGATTAACAGCATAGCTGATAAATGTTATATACTTAATTAACAGCACAGCGGATACATGTACTATAATTGAATAACAGCACAGCTGATATAATTTTTGTTCCTATAATTGGAAAACGTGTTGTAATATATTTACATATCTATTTAAATATAAATATTTGTAAATCATATGTAAACTTACAAATCCATTACATTCCATTTTTCAACATTCACCCTTCAGCACAAGAGTAGATAGTGTATATACTAAATAAATAATAAGGAAATTGTATTTGAACGACTTGTCAATTTTATCATTGTTAAGTAAAATCTGTTTCCTTGTCTTAATATCACAGTTAGTTACACAGCGGAGGTGGCAATTTATGTCGGTCTCCTCTCTACTAATTTTTCGAGATCAGAATATTCACAGCCGTAACTAATTTGTGATACCAGTTGTTCTCTCAGACATTGGGACTTCACCATTTTCTGCAGAAATTCTATTTCTGTAATTGTCAGTACTATACTGATCTTAGAGCCAATAAAAACCTCACGCCACACTGGGGGCTCGTTCCTTGGATATTTCTGTATATGTTCTGCCATACTTAGTCTATTCATCTATCTACACTCTATCTTGTGCCACCCATAGATAACTAAAGAAACAAATTTTTGAAAAAAATTCTATAATAGGATTTTTTTTTAAATTGTTTTCTTAGGAGTACCATTTAGTACTCAGTAAATTGTTGATGCTCACAAAGTTGCACGGAAATTATTTGTTCAATTAAATTAATTAAGTTTAATTACAAATATTTGGATAAAGTAAAATGTTATACCCTCTCTTAGTAAAGCCATGGCTGATCTAGTGAAGTTCAGAACTGCGATCATGCAGATGGGTAAGGAATTAAAAATGACAGGTGATGCTCTCACTCAGTATGTCACAACAGAAGTGGACAAACACATGGATAGGGAAGAAAGAAAGTTGCAATTAGAGACTGAAGCAAGGAAATTAGAGGCTGATAGAGAAGCAAAGAAATTTGAGGCTGAAGAAAGGCGGTTGCAAGCAGAAGCTGAGAGAGAAGACAAAAGACTGGAAGCTGAGAGAGAAACCAAAAGATTAAAAATTGAAGCCAAGAAATGGGAGGCTGAAAATGAGGCAAAGAAAATTGAAGCTGGGGAAAGGAAATTACAAGCAGAGAGAGACCATCAGTTGAGATTAAAAGAGCTTGAAATTCAGGCAAATACTGGCAATAATGGTGGTAGCTCACCTCACTCTGAGAATAGCTCCATCCAGAGCACCTCAAGTGGGGCCATGAATTTTCATCTGGACCCATTTGTTGAGAAAGAAGACGCCATTGAGTCGTACCTGGATAGATACGAAAGACGTGCCACTACCTATGGCTTAGGGAAAGAAAAGTGGAGTCTTAAACTATCTCAGGGATTGAGAGGTGTGGACTACGATGTATATTTGAAGCTCTCAAGAGATGACCAGGAAGATTATGAAATCCTGAAGCAGGCACTGCTTGTGAGATATGAAAAGAACTCAGAATCATATAGAAAGAAATTCCGAACAGCTAAACGTCTTCCAGGAGAAAACTATCACCAATTCTCTGCTAGATTGGACACTTACTTGGAAAAATGGAGTAGTTTAGGAAAGTGTCAGGATCTGAAAGAAATGATAATGATGGAGCAAGTGAAAGAGTCCAAGCCTCAAGAAATGAGGAAGTTTATCATGGAACAAGAAGCAGAGAGATTGGAAGATATTGTAACTGTTGCTGAGAGATATCAAGCAGCTCAGGCAGAATTATTAGGAAATAAAAAGAAGCAGGGTGAAAACTTCAAATCATCACAAAACTATACCAAATATGAACAAAAGGACCATACTACAAGAAATAAACAAAGATTTGACCAAAAGGACAAAAACTCTCTAAGATCGGATAAGACACCTTACCGGAAGGAAGGAAAGTGGTGTAAAACTTGTCTAATGAGTAACCACAATACTGCAGACTGCAGAAGGAACAACCCTCCTTATTACGCTGCGTGTCTCACAACAGGGAACAAGGGAAGGAAGGAACTGGCAGTTAGTCAGAATGACCTCCATCATCCCCCTGTCTGTGAGGAAGTGACATGTAATGGCACTAAAATTCAGTGCTTATAGATTCAGGTTTGGAATTCGACTCAGTCGTGAGTGCAACCCTAGTGCACCCTGAACAACTTATCACAGAAACAGTGGACATACAAGGGGCAATGCAGGGAACCGGCACAATGACACTTCCCATAGCAAGGATCAACGTGAGAACTCGCTATGTGGAAGGAGTGATAAGAGCAGCAGTAAGTGATGATCCTATATACCCGCTGGTAATAGGATGTAAATATGTCTTTTTGGGTGACCCAATAAAACCTGTTGTCATGGCAGCAAACCATACCAGGTCGAGCACCAAATAGGAGGAGGGAGATCCAATAAACATTCATCGTACAAAGATGAAAAAGGCTCAAACAGCAGACAGCACATTGAAGCCTTGTTTTGGCAAATTGCCAAAGGCCCATAACCCTCCAGAGAAAGGAGACTACTATATTGAAAATGGTCTACTCTACAGACAAGCTGGAAAAGGACCTAAAAGGCATGGACAGCTGGTAGTGCCAAAATTCTACAGGGAGGAAATTATGGAGCAAGAGCATGCTACATCAGGCAGTGGTCACAGAGGAAAAGGGGCCACTGGTCAAAATATAGCATTGCGATATTACTGGCCAGGAATAATTGAAGACATAAGTCGGTATATGAAATCCTGTTCAGAATGTAACCAGGTAACCTCATTCAGAAGCGTAGACCAGTTACAGGACCTAGGGAAGCATTGTTGCGGACGTAGGCCAACAAAGAAAATACACAAGCGAAAACACCGAACCATAGGAGGTAGGAACCAGGGCTGTACCAAACAGTTGATGGAGACAGGCCCCACTTCGGTATACTGCCCCTTACAATAGAAATAGGTGTGGGTCCGGCAACGTTGTTTTTTGGCCGTCCCCATACACAGTCCACTGGAAGCATTGTTGCGGACATGGACTGAACACTAGCAAGCACAAGCACTCAAGGATGAGATTGACTATCTCTTAAAAGAGAAAATTATTTCAAAGTCTGAATCTCCCTATAGCTCAAGTGTGGTGCTATTAAGGAAGCCTAGTGGTGAATACAGGTTATGTATTGACTACCGGAAGCTTAATGCGATAAAGAATCTCAGGTGGATCCATTACCTGACACCAACCAGCTGTTCTCTACACTGAGTAAGGCTAGGTATTTATCGAAGGTAGATCTAAGCAAGGGATACTACCAAATACCAGTGAAACCAGAAGTTAGGAAAATGCTGGCATTTAGTACATCAGACGGAAACTACGAGTTTAATGTACTACCCTTTGGGCTGAAAAATGCTCCAAGTATCTTTTCAAGAATGATGAGGAAATTGTTGGAACCTCTACAAAATCCCCATATCACTAACTTTATGGATGACATTCTTGTTGCTACAAACACATTTGAAGAGCATATAGTAGCGCTCTCCATGTTGTTTGACAGACTGAAAGCCACTGGATTGACTGCACGTCCAACCAAGTGCTATATCGGTTGTAAGGAGTTGGAATTCTTAGGTCACACTATTTCTACAGGTCATATGTCTCCTGACCCAAAGAATATAGAGAAGTTAAAGAAGGCACCCAGACCTCAAACGAAGAAAGATGTGAGATCATTCGTGTCGTTGTGTGGGTTCTATCAGAAGTACATACCCCACTTTAACTCTCTGTGTGCACCATTAACTAACTTAACGAAGAAAGGACAGCCTGATCAAATCCAATGGAATGCTGATTGTGAAAAAGCTTACACAGAGCTAACAGCAAAACTAACCAGCAAACCCATCCTTACGCTACCCGATATCACACAGGAATTTGTATTAAGGACGGACGCTAGCAGTATAGGTATTGGTGCAACTCTCTTGCAGCAATCAAAAGCCCAGCCGGAGAAACTTTGCCAGTCGCCTACGCCAGTAGGAAGCTGAATGCAGCTGAGTTGAATTACTCGACAATAGAGAAAGAATGTTTGGCTCTAATTTGGTCCATCGACAAATTTTCACCTTACCTGTATGGGACACATTTCATTGTCCAAAGCGATCATCAGCCTTTAACATTCTTGGCTGCATCTAAAAAGTTAAATTCGAGATTGTTAAGGTGGAGTCTGCTTCTGGTGCCTTATTCCTTTACCGTGAATTACATTCCGGGAAGAGACAATGTAGGAGCTGATTTTTTAAGTCGACACCCTATTACTCTGGAAGGACAGACGCAAAAGGATTAACTACAGCAGGGGTTTACACGTTAGCTATGACAGGTCACAGCTAGGAAAGGAGGGGGCTATGTCGTGAAACGAGAGTGTAAACCCACTACTTTGTTAAATCTCTATGTCGAGATACAAATTTGCTTCAACCAATCAACGAGCAACGTTCACCAGTCTCTGAGACAGAATAAAATAAAACTTAAGCCCTGTTTTTTTTCGGATGTGGGTCGCGGCCATCTTGTTCACGCAATATGGCGGAAGAAAACTGAATAAAATTAGGCTGTACGAGGCATGAGACGAAACTGCAGACCACCAAACAGCTTGCCCCGCCAGGAACCAACCAAACGCTTTCCTTAACCAGTAGAAGTTACTTTACCTGCCTATATAATCGGGCGAAATTTTATGCAAAGACACGCAACACCGACACGAAGCCAGATAGACCGACTGAGGAAGAGGAGAAGCTATCACCTTGATTTATAGCTTACCTGGGGCATTGACCTGTAGCCTGCTTCGCTAAGTCGAGTCAAAACCTGGCCGGTTAAAAAATCGTGGAGGGTAAATATAATTTACTATAAACTGGTAGGAAAATAGGCTTACAGCAGGTCTATAATGTTGGTATTTGTTGTGTGTCATTTATAATACCTACACCTGTATATATTTAATATATTTTGGTTCACTATGAATGTATCAGGTTACTGATTGTATCTTGGGGAAGTAGGTATAATGATTGTATTTCCTATATGATTGAATAGACGAAGACTAATAGGACTCATACTTCAATCTATTGTCTCCTATATCTCAATCTATTGTCTCCTATAACTTCAGTGTTATCTCAGATAAAACCAACTGAAATATAACCAAAACAGTCCTTGTTAGGACTCAATCTATTGTCTCATCTAACTCCAATCTATTGTCCCATATAACTCCCACCTGAAATATAACCAAACAGTCCTCGTCTCATATACTCCTATCATAAGAACATAACAATATTGTTAGGATATATGTTACCAGCTAGTATAGCACTTGTCAGAGAGGGCCTGGTATATTATAGGGGGAACGAAATGGTTGTATCACACCTAGGTGTACATATTATTGGATGTATTCATGTATTGAATTTATATTATGGGATATATTCATGTATTGAATGTATTCATGTATTGAATTTATATTACTGGATGTATTCATGTATTGAATTCATATTATTGGATGTATCCATGTATTAATTTGTCAGAAAGAATGTTTGGCAAGTAGACACCTGTCTTGTCTCGCTATTGCTAAATCATACTGAGCCATGTTGTCATTCATCCTACATGCAGACACCTGAGACACGCTCATATCATATACAATAGAAATAGGTGGGCTTGAGGACAGAAATTAGCCCCTATTTTTCCTTGTTACAGGTTTTATTCGTGTCATCAAAACTGAGATCGTGGGTCGTCAATCCAGCTGCCTGGAACTCCGCAGGAGCATAGAGGTTGCACAGAATCTACATCTTTGGTCCCCCTCAGTCTTTGGTGGGCTAAAGGAACGATCCTCAGCCGTTGTTGTGTGAACCAAACAAAGAAGAACAGACCTTAGAGAGATGAGTACACATTAGTACCATTTCTGTCAGCATTGTGAGCAAAAGTTAGTGTCAGTGACGAGAAAGAGATTTAGCGTAGAAAGAGACAAGATTAACAGCATAGCTGATAAATGTTATATACTTAATTAACAGCACAGCGGATACATGTACTATAATTGAATAACAGCACAGCTGATATAATTTTTGTTCCTATAATTGGAAAACTGGTTGTAATATATTTAAATATCTATTTAAATATAAATATTTGTAAATCATATGTAAACTTACAAATCCATTACATTCCATTTTTCAACATTCACCCTTCAGCACAAGAGTAGATAGTGTATATACTAAATAAATAATAAGGAAATTGTATTTGAACGACTTGTCAATTTTATCATTGTTAAGTAAAATCTGTTTCCTTGTCTTAATATCACAGTTAGTTACACAGCGGAGGTGGCAATTTATGTCGGTCTCCTCTCTACTAATTTTTCGAGATCAGAACATACACAGCCGTAACTAATTTGTGATACCAGAAGTTCTCTCAGACACTGGGACTTCACCTTTTTCTGCAGAAATTCTATTTCTGTAATTGTCAGTACTATACTGATCTTAGAGCCAATAAAAACCTCACGCCACAGCTCCCATGTAGGACGCCTGTACCAAGTATTAACATTCTCCAACAGCAGTGGTTTCAGAGGCAATAAATGTTACATGATAAGGTTGTCAACCCAATTAGTTTACACGATAAGGTTGTCAACACAATTAGTTTTACGTGACAAGGTTGTCAACCCAATTAGTTTTACGCGACAAGGTTGTCAACCCGATTAGTTTTACGTGACATGGTTGTCAACCCAATTAATTTTACATGATGAGGTTGTCAACCCAATTAGTTTTACATGATGAGGTTGTCAACCTAAATAGTTTTAAATGATGAGGTTGTCAATGCAGCGATCTTAAATCTTGTAGAGGTATTCAACTTCGGAGAGGTCCCTCCTATTATACTTTATTTATATGTGGAGACTCAACACGGCATTCCATCATGCCGGTAACATTTTTTTATATGCAGCCTTTTAAAATACACTTCTAGTCTCCAATAGTAAAAAAATCGTCAAGGCCAGTTTGGACGTGAAGACGATATATCAATTTATTTGAACAGGCTCCAATTAACATGCATCCAATATCAATGTAAGGCAATGGCATGACCTTGCCAGTCTTGAAACGTCGCTATTCAGTCGACTATGGACAAGATGTCTTCGACATGTTGCTGCATACTTTATTTAATATTTCCACTCACGTTCGTCAGAATACAGCATTCACTTGTCATAATATATTTATTATATATATATATATATATATATATATATATATATATATATATATATATATATATATATATATATATATATTATATATATATATATATAATAATATATATATATATATATATATATATATATATATATATCCAGCATCGATCCCATGAAGCATATGGGCGATCTAGCTGTAGTAAAACTTGAGAACTCTGTCGTAAGAGCACACATACAGGACCTGGACAAAATATGCGTCCGTCCACACTGAAGAACACATAAGAAAGGCCTCGAAGTATCGCTCATTTCTGCTGAGTGAGAACGGTAAACACGTCTGCAATATTTGTCCAAAAGACAATGACGTACTTCCGGGAGTAACCCAGGAAACGTATAACAACAAACTGGTCTATAAACAAGCCTTGTTGATATCGATAGATATGTTATGATTTTACTCATAACAGTCAACCTAATTAGTTTTACGTGATGAGATGACAACCCAATTAGTTTGACATGATGAGGTTGTCAACCTAATTAGTTTTACATGGTAAGGTTGTCAACCTAATTAGTTTTACATGATGAGGTGACAACCCAATTAGTTTGACATGATGACGTTTTCAACCTAATTAGTTTTCCCCGCAGTCGCCTAAAGATCTACCAATGCATCCACTAGGGATCAAGCGGTAGGGCGGGATCGACCGGTTGCCGAGCGCTGCTGTAAAAGAAATGTTCCCGCTTTTTCTTCGTCTTCCTCTTAGCCCGTTCAGCTCCAAATGGGTTATAAGTAGAGAGTACTGACCATGTAAATCAGTGTTTCTTATCGGGGGCGGTACCGCCCCCTGGGGGGCGTTTTCAAGATTTCTAAGGGCGTTCTGATGGGTCGCAACGATTGGGGATCGCTACTTCCATTCAGGGTGGCGTTGTGTACATTATTACAAGAATCAATATGAAACAATTACAAAGATATTCCCCTTTGCATAGCTTGTAACACGATAGTGTTTATTATCCCTGCGTCCCATGGAGTGTTTCAAGGATTCCAAACGCAAATTTTTAGTACCTGGGATGTTACCATTGTCAGGAGACAGTAGGCGGAGATTTATGTCCCTTCAACACTCGAAACATTTGTTAGCCTCTCGACACACCCAAGCTAACCTTCTCTCTCCACTTTCGACACATATTTTCTTCTAGAAACACATTCCCGCCAAACATTGATTAGCCCGTGAACACATCACAGCCCCTTCCTTACTCTGTCCGTAAATACCTTCTCGCAACAGGGACGTTGTGGGCAGTTGTGGCTTAGTTTTAATGCATCTTTGGATGTTTCGATTGTAGATAATTAAACTCAGTCAGTTTTGAGGCTTGACGAGGTGTAGATGTATGTGCAGTGATATTATACTAAAATGTTCAATATATCAGCAGTAAAGAGAAAGTGTCGACAATATTCAGTTGAATATTTGAAACTCGGTTTTGTACCTTCGGCCGTAAATGAACAATTACCAATGTGTTTGCTGTGCTAGCAAGTGTTTTTTAACGAAGCAATGAAACCGTCACGGCTTAACGAGCATTTTACCAAGAAACACTCAGATAAACTTGACAAAGATATTTCTTACTTCCAGGATTTAAAACAAAAGTTTGAAAGCCGCAACACTGTCCCTAATATGTTTTAAAAAATGTATAATCACCAAGATAAAGGTCTCATTGTACAAGTATCTTACAAAATTGCACACATGATTGCGAAATGTGGTAAACCTCACAACATTGGAGACAATTTAATTTTACCAGCTGTACGGGAGGTAATTAGCACAAGGATGGAAAGAAATCCAAGTGACATCATTTCTTCTATTCCATTGAGCAATGATACTGTTTCAAGAAGAATAGATGAGATGGCAAGCGATGTTGAAAATGAGTTGTGTACTGATTTGCAGTATACTGAATTTTCACTACAGTTGGATGAAAGCGTCGTGCGTGATAACGAAGCTTTGCTGCACGCATATGTGAGATACATAAAGAATGAAAATATCATAGAGGATATGTTATTTGCAAAACTACCGACAGCAGATACAAAGGGGTTATCAATCTTTGAAACCATTGAAACATTTTTGTTGAAAAAAAAAAAATTCCTTTTTCCAATGTCATCGCATGTGCGACAGACGGAGCACCAGCTATGGTTGGTCGTCATCGTGGGTTTCTGGCCTACTTAAAAAATGTGGCACCAGGTGTTTTAACAATTCATTGGGAGCCGCGCTAGCGTAGTGGTTACAACACCGCTCTGGCGACCGGGTGATACAGGATCAAACCCGGGCGACGGCATTTGAGGATTTTTCGTCGACCGGGATTTGGACTGGATTAACTCGAGACCTGGCGAGGACATTTGAAGGAGTGTCGTTGACCAGGGACTGGCGGCTCCTGAGCCGACCCAGCTGCAATGGGTACCTCCGAAATCGGCGAGTATTTGCCTGAATGGCGAGGGACACCTGTCTCTGTACAAGAAATAAAGGGATACTCACGTAAAATCAATGTCAGGTTAGACATAAAAAATAATAACCTGAGATTTCGCCTCGAGTATTAGCGGGCGTACGCAAAAAAAAAAAAAAAAAAAAAAAAAAAACAATTCATTGTGTTATTCATTGACAACATTTAGTCGCCAAGCATCTTAGTGACAGACTCCACAAATCAATGAATTGTGTTATCAGTGTTATTAACAAAATTAAGGCGCATTGGTTGAACGATAAATTATTTCGTAAACTTTGTTGTGATAATGGTGAAGAGTTTGAACGTCTTCTCCTTCACACGGAAGTACGATATCTGTCCGAAGGTAACTGTTTAAAAAGATTATGGGCATTATTTGATACTGTTGTAGAGTTTTTGGATTCAATCAAAGAAGAATTCAGAATCGAAAGAGAAGTATTGCGAAACGATGTGGCATATCTTTCATATATTTGAAAAGTTAAATGAGGTTCTTCTTAAGCTATAAGGAAATGCGATCAGTCTGATTAAAGTGAAAGGAATTATCATGGGGTTCATCAACAAATTGACATTATATAAAAATAATCTTAGTCGCCGAGAACTTTCTCATTTTCCATGTTTACTGCAGTTAGGTTGGGACAAGCTTAAAGATTCAGATTTAGAGATTTATTGTACTCATTTGGACACTATTAAAAATAATATGAGCATAAGATTTAAAGACTTGCAAGAATTAATAATACCGGATTGGGTGATTAATCCGTTTGAATCAGACGTGGAACACGTTAGTCGACATTTACAAGAAGAATTAATTGAGCTACAAAATGACTTCGAGGCAAAAGCACGATTCAGTCACACACGTTACGAAACATTTTGGATCCAGCAGAGGCTTGCGTATCCCGTTCTTTGGCGTGAAACTAAATTGCTAATTACAGCATTCCCAACGTCGTATTTGGTGGAGAAGGGGTTCAGTGCAGTAGTGTTGCTACTACAAAAGCAACGAAACCGACTGCAGATTTGTAACAGGAGAATTGAGACTTCTTTTAACAAACTTGGAATGAAATATTACAAAACTGGCTGAGTCACACCAAGCGCAAGGATCTCATTAAGCTTCATTAGTAAGTGAATTTTTATATAATTATATCATTATTATCAACTAATAATTTTTTCAATTTTTTCATGTTTAAAGTGGTTACATAAGGAGAGGCTTAAATATTCATATTTGAAGATATATATGCAATCATTTAGGCGTTATTGAAATGATATGTGATAAAGTTGGATAATGTTGGATTTTTATTCCCGTTAATGATATCCACCAAAAGATAGATATAAGGGGATGGAAGCAGACATCATCATCATCAGTTGATAAGATCTCTATGGTGTTGTTTGCTCCACTGTAGTGTATGGAATGTCAACTTGACCTACGCAGTGGTGTGTAGACATGGATTGAGTGTATAATGTGCGAATGATGATAAGGGTTCGTGTTGTTGACAAATGTTCTTTTCTCACACTCATGTATGACTGGAAGTCATCGACACCAACGACTGTGTACCTTTTCTAAAGTTTAATTGGACGTACACACTCGACAGCACAGATAGTGACAAATCACAGGTTGGCATAATACATCATAGTACAGTGGATAAATGGTCTTGCAATGTTATGTTACATGGGCACTCATGTAGAATAATATTATAATGGACTGTCAGTAGCCAAGCCCTCAGCATCGCCCATACATATAAATCATCTGACTTCACTGACTGAGCACGTCAGCTTATAAACAATATTTCAGATGGCTTCTAAACCTAATCTCGTCTAGCGACGATTCTTCAACATAATGTTCAGCACATATTTTTCCATATAATAATATTGAACCGCTGATAAAGGGTTCTCATGTGTAGCAGTGATCTCTGGACTAAACAAGCGATAATACGGGCATCCCCTTTTCTCTTCTTGAAAGTCACTACATGTTTTGGTTCCAAGATGGCTTCACTCGTGAGCTGTCACTCACGTTTGGATACAGATAATGAATCTGTCCTAAAGTTAGTCATTCATAAAATATTTCATTGCTCTGTAGATTTGATCATGAACAATTGACTGCAATCTACAGGATATAGTGCTGCTAGGAATCGAAGTCGTTTTCATCGAGTCAAATATATTCTCTTAGACATTCAAATCGTAACTATAGAAAATGGTGGCTTTGATCGAGAGTTCATAAGAGTATCTTTGATTACCTTGGTATAGGAAATATGAAACTGCCATTCCTTGGCAATACGACTAAACACTGGGGTAAAGCATACACGATAGGTTTAGACGACTATCACCTTCCCCACAAATACTGAGATCACTTTTTCCCCGGCGACAGGCCGACATGGAAAACACACAGTCCCTATCAGGACGAAGCCAAATCACACCACACTCTAGTGACACATCCGCCGAATAGCCTTCGACCTCTCTAGAGACAACAGAACATATAGTTCGACTTAGATATGTAAAGATATACAGATATAAGACAGACTCGTCCTACTCAGACAAACAATACACATAAATTCAGGCCATAGATATTCTGAAGCAAGAACAATCTATTATTACCCAAACAACGAATAAATCGCAGTAAAAATGGATTTATCCGCGGAGTTTGATCGAAAGAGCCGACACAACTTTCAAGGGAAGTAACTCAATAATGACTTTCCCTTAAGCACTAAAAAATTCCCTATGTATAATATTGTAAGATATCAAAGACTGCACGTAACAGTCTTACCACACCTCCCGGGAAAAAAAAAATGGAACATTTTTTTTTTTTTTCCTTTTTGAAATACATCTAGGAGCAACGTACAATAGGCTCACAACGCATGAATAATGCGCAGATGAAAATATCAGGAATACCTATAACGCCTAATATGAGGCTAAGTCGACTTATGGAGCGACTGGTGAGAATGTGTCTCATAAACTGAGAGAAATTATTTCTCTACAAGTATATTTTTCCAGGAAGGTGTCATCAAAGTATAATACAATTCTGGCAATTACACAATGCCTAAAAAATTCATATCATCATTTCGTATTAGATATCTTAAATTTATGATTTATGAAGAAAAAATCATCAAAGCACAGCGGTGAATAAACATCAATGAACCGCTATGTAGTGATACAATCATTATATTATTAAATTACAAATGTGTATCTATCATGATATAGAAAAGGAACTACTATAGAACTAGACATATCAAGAAGTCTAAGCCCTACTAGTTATGTGGAATCATGTGGGCATCTTGACAGAATGTCTGCCATCACATTATCTGATCCACGAATAGCTCGCACAGAGAAATGAAAAGGTTGAAGAGCAATTGCATATCGAGTAGACCTCGAGCTCTTCAAATTCTTACTCTGTATAGCAGTAAGAGCTTTTTGGTCGGTTTCTACTATGAAATGTGCGCCTAGAAGGAATCTCTGTAGTTTGAGGATCGACCAAACCATAGCTAATAGCTCACGGTCTAAAACCGAATAATTCCTTTCTGCCGCATTAAGTTTTCTGGAAATATACATTACAGGATGCAGAGTTCCAGAGTACTCTTGCATTAGTGCCGCTCCAATCCCAGTGGATGAAGCGTCACTACGAAGAACGAATGTCTTATCTTTAGTGGGTAGCACTAAAATAGGTGGTGTTGAAAACAGTGTTTTAATCTTATCCAGAGAGCATTGGCATTCCTGAGACCAGTGGACCACATTAGGCGAACCTTTCTTTAGAAGTGTTGAGAGAGGTGCCATGATAGAGGATAGATTCTGAATGAATCTGCCATAAAATTGAATAAGACCTAACAGACTTCTCACCTGTTTTTTAGTCTTAGGGATTGAGATGTTAAGTATCTTACTAGTATTATGGTCCTCTGTCTTTAGGAAACCATGACCAACTCGGTGGCCTAGGAAAGAAATTTCGCTAAAACCAATATAGGCTTTAGAGGGTTTCGCTGTCAGGTTGTGCTCACGCAAAGTAGACAGCAATTCATCTAACCCTGAATAGTGATCTTCCCAAGTATCGCTGAAAAGACAGATGTCGTCTAGATATGCAATGACATCTGACCGATAAGATAGGATTCGGCGCATCATGCGTACGAACGTAGCTGGTGCGTTCATAAGACCGAAAGGCATAAAATTCCATTGGAACAAACCTCTAGGTGTTGAAAAAGCCGTGAGAGGTTTGGCGCGTTCAGATAAAGGAACTTGCCAATATCCTTTAGACAAATCAAGTTTAGTGAAAAAATGAGATTTGGAGAGTCGAGTAAGTAGCTCTTCCAGTAAAGGCATAGGTTCGGCATCGAACTTAGTTACTTGATTCAATTTTCGATAGTCAACGCAAAGACGTATGTTATTGTCTTTTTTTACGCACAATAACCATCGGCGAAGAATATGCAGAGGTGGATGGTTCGATTATTTTCAAATCTATCATCTCATCCAACTCTTTCTCGACCTGTGCTTGAAAATGTATAGGTATAGGATAAGGTCTAACCCTAATAGGAGTATGGTCAGTTAGAACAATGTCATGTTGAATGACATTCGTTTGTCCAGGGATGTCAGTGAGTACATCCTGAAATGTTTGCAACATAGTTGAAACTTGTCGCTGTTCTCCTAGAGACAAATCAGGAGAGACAGTAACGTTCTTCCATGATTCACTGGAATGAAGTGGGATCATTGGAAGAGGAAGATTTACATCTGAAAAACTTGTTTCCTCATCCTGTATCACGGACAGTGATGAGTAATGACCATGTTGTACTGGAGAATTGTCCGTTGCTTGGAAAATGGGTTGCAAATAATCCGGACGTTCATGGAATTCAGTAAGCATATTGATGTGGAAGGTTTTATGCTTCCCATCAATATCGACAATATAGTCGACATCGGAAATTTTCGATATTATATCGTACGGACCTTTCCAAGAAATAAGTAATCTGTTTTCCCTACAAGGTAGTAATACAAATGCTTTGTCACCAGGACAAAGTTGTCGTAAGCATCTCTTCTTATTGGCAAATTGCCTTGCCTTCTGTTTCGCAAATTCAGAAGAAGAAGTTGCTAATTTGCATGCTTCGATAATTTTTTTGTCTCAACGCGATGACATATTCGTAGGATGACTTTGTGTCATCGTCAATATTGTCAGATGTTATGAGATCGTGAAGCAACGACATAGGGCCACGCGGACGCGCGCCAAAGACGAGTTCAAAGGGAGAAAATCCCGTATGTTCATTGGGTACCTCTCTGTAAGCGAAGAGGGCCGCAGGTAAAACTCTGTCCCAGTCTTGAGGATGATCCTCAGTTATCTTCCCCAGTAAGTTTTTAAGTGTTCTATTAAGGCGTTCGACCATACCATTAGACATTGGATGGTAGATACTACTTAAAGATCTATCTATCTGCAGAGTAGACATTACTTGAGACATGGTATCTGATATTAGTTGGGTGCCATGGTCTGACAATATCTCTCCGGGGAACCCCAGACGAGAAAATATAAGCCAAAGAGCATCTGCAATATCAGCAGTAGTAATGCTCTTCAGAGGAATAGCCTCTGGCCAACGTGTGCACATATCAACACACGTCAAGATAAACTGATGTCCTCTGGCAGACTTGATCTTAAATGGACCAATAATGTCTATGGCCATTTTTTGAAACGGCCGAATAGGAATGTCCGCCGCCTGAATGGGTGCAGCATGCCGTGGACCTTTGGATTTAACTTCCTGACATACTTTACAAGATCGACAATAAATCCGTATGTCCTTGTTTACCAATGGCCAAAAGAAAGCCGCAAGGACTCTTGACTTAGTACGGGAAAAAACCCATGTGTCCAGCACACTGAGAGTCGTGAGCGTGCTGCAAAATTTTAACTCTCAAATTCTTGGGAACCAGGATTTGAGAATGACTTGACGTAATGGAGTCTTGAACCATACGTACAAGTACGCCATTCTTCTTTGTAATCCACGATTTACGACTTGTGTCTTTATTCGGATCACCTTTAGTTGCAAGAATGAAGAATTTCTTCAGAGTGGGATCATCTTCTTGCTGTTTTATAAACGAGTCACGAGAAATTACCAAGGGATTATCTTGGTTATGCACTTCATTATCTTCAATAGATGAAGTTTGAGGCATATTAAGAGCCTGAGCTCTAGTGACTACAGCGTTAGCATGTTTTGCCTTTCCCACGTGGAAATTTGTTGCGGAGTGCATTCCTTGACTCCATGAATGCGACCGATGATGAGGTCAGCGATCGGATTCGGAAGAAGACATGCGTGTACATCTCCTGTAAAGAAAGGAGTAGCAATCCTAATGATAGCAGTAGAGTATTTCTCTAATGTGCCGCCAAATGTTACACATTTGACTACTTGTCCAGTGGCACGGGAAGGATCTACGAGTGACTGCCTAACACCAATTGTGGTGCATCCAGAATCAAATAGCACAGAGACTGGATTGTTATTCACTAAACCCTTATGTAAGACAAGAGAACCTCTTCCATCATGCGCGACTGATGCTGGAAGAGCAGGAAGAGGATGGCCACAGCTTAAAGTAGACACTGTGGTTGGCTCAAATAACGTTTTGCATTGGGGGCACTGAGATGCTCTCCCAAAATCAAAAGCGGCACATGCCATATTACTAGCATCATTATTATCTTTACTCTGTTTATAGGCTTCATGGGACTCTTGTTGTGCAGAGTTTGCCTGAAAATGTGGTTTATGTCTTTTGTTTTGAGATCTACCTCGGTTATTATCACCTCTGTAGTTATTGTTACCTCTATTGTAACCCCTATTTGGGTTTGAGTCATAGTTCCCTTGGTTACCATTATCATATTCATTATAATGAGTATCTCTGTAATTATGATCTTGTTGACTCCAAGACGGATAACCCTGATAGTTTCTATAATTACTTCCTCTACGGAAATTCCTATAATTATGACCACCCCTGTGTCGAGAGCTATCAGGTCGTCTCCAGTTCTTTGAAGAAGAACCCTGAAATGATTGGTTACCTTGGTTTTGATAACTATTATGGTTACCTTTTTTATCAAATCTGTTTTGAGGTCCCTGAAATCTGTGTGAATAATTGGGATTGTATGGTGTTGCTGAAGCAACTGGCATACTCTCCTTAATCTTAGTGTTGCCAAAAGTCACGTCGGGGTGTGCAGTGACATATTGGGAACAATATTCTTCCATTTCTTTTAGAGATTTGGGTTTACGCTCATGTATAAATTCAAGGAAAGGTTTGTTCACACATGACATAATCTTATCTCTGAGCAACAAATCCATAAGTCCTTCATACGTTTTTTTCTGTTTTGGAAAGCTCAATCCAACGATCAACTGTGAGACGTGCCTTTGCAGTGAATTCTGAGAATTCTACACCCGTCTCAGGTACCATCGTTTTAAATAAAAGGCGATAGCCTTCCTCACTTAGCTGATATTTTTTTATCAAAGCCGCCCTAATGACATCATAATTATCCTTATCTGCTTCTCCTACAAGGCATAATCTAGTCAAAGATTCACCTTTCAAGTTTTCTGATAATTGATTAGCGTATTGTGATTTATCCACATTATGTGTACGACAAGAACGTTCAAATCTATCCAGCCAGAATGTAATATCGTCACTGGACTGATTGAACGGTGGAACCTTAACCTTGTAAGTAGAAGGTTTATCATTACCACTAGATGCCTGATTAACATTACTCATACTTGTCAATCTTAATTTCTCCAACTCAAATTCATGTTCTCTTATTGCTTTTTTTTCTTCAGCCTCTCTGTCTAATCTTTTTTGTTCAGCTTCCCTGTCTAATCTTTTTTGTTCAGCTTCCCTGTCTAATCTTTTTTGTTCAGCTTCACTGTCTAATCTTTTTTGTTCAGCCGCAGCTTCTCTTTCCAATTTTTTTTGTTCAGCTTCACTGTCTAATCTTTTTTGTTCAGCCGCAGCTTCTCTTTCCAATTTTTTTTGTTCAGCTTCAAATCTCCTTTCCTCTACCTGCATCTGCAATTTCTTTTGTTCAGCAGCAGCCTCAGCTTCTCTTTCTAATCTTTTCTCTTCCGCCATAGCTTTTCTTTCTTCTGCAGCTAATCTTTTCTCTTCTGCCATAGCTCTTCTCTCTTCTGCAGCTAATGCTTTGTCATATTGAGCAACTGCCCATTGTTCTAATTGTTGACCAGTCTTATCAAGGGCTTTCCCTTGTGTAATGAAGTAATCTAAAGTAGACATGATGTCTAACAATAATACTAATCACCTGAATCAATAATAATACCACAAGTTCTCAAAAAGGTTAGACCAACAAATTACAAACAAATCAAAACAAAACTAAAGAACAAAGAAATATTACAAAAATAACAATAATTACAGACTTCACAGCTAACACAAAAGCAACAGTTGTCGCAGCAAATTTTCAATCAAGAAAATTGCACCTATAGAAAACGCCCACAACGGACCCTCTATGACGTGGGATATTCTGTTGTGAGGACGCCGCCCAACCTTAAACACAACCCGCTGACATAGAAACTAACATACTATACAAACAAATAACATGTAAACATAAATATATATAAATTATGTGTATGATAGTATGTGTTGCAAAATAGGCTCAGTTTTACAGTAATGGCAAAGTTATTTTTATGAAAATAAACAAACTGCCACTTTATTCAATTAAACATTCTGGCCTTAAATATTAAAGTTCATATACAGAAAACAAGAAGATCCATCGATGAAAATAGGACTTCTTAGTTCACTCATACTGTCTTCCTGTTAATATTGACAAGAATTGATCCAACTGTTCTGTGAAACTCTATAATGTCTAATGTAAAAAATGTCAACAACGCTGACCTACATACTGCATTCACCTGACAGGTCACGTGACGAAGTGTTGACAAAGAGCAAACCAATACTGCAAGTGTGTCGTATCAGCCACAGGAAACGGTCTGGTATCGGTAATCTGTTGACTTCTGAACTTCTGCGAGGTCAAACCCAGAAAGCTGGTCCACCAGTTGATAACGTTGGATAATGTTGGATTTTTATTCCCGTTAATGATATCCACCAAAAGATAGATATAAGGGGATGGAAGCAGACATCATCATCATCATCAGTTGATAAGATCTCTATGGTGTTGTTTGCTCCACTGTAGTGTATGGAATGTCAACTTGACCTACGCAGTGGTGTGTAGACATGGATTGAGTGTATAATGTGCGAATGATGATAAGGGTTCGTGTTGTTGACAAATGTTCTTTTCTCACACTCATGTATGACTGGAAGTCATCGACACCAACGACTGTGTACCTTTTCTAAAGTTTAATTGGACGTACACACTCGACAGCACAGATAGTGACAAATCACAGGTTGGCATAATACATCATAGTACAGTGGATAACTGGTCTTGCAATGTTATGTTACATGGGCACTCATGTAGATTAATATTATAATGGACTGTCAGTAGCCAAGCCCTCAGCATCGCCCATACATATAAATCATCTGACTTCACTGACTGAGCACGTCAGCTTATAAACAATATTTCAGATGGCTTCTAAACCTAATCTCGTCTAGCGACGATTCTTCAACATAATGTTCAGCACATATTTTTCCATATAATAATATTGAACCGCTGATAAAGGGTTCTCATGTGTAGCAGTGATCTCTGGACTAAACAAGCGATAATACGGGCATCCCCTTTTCTCTTCTTGAAAGTCACTACATCTTGGAACCAAAACATGTAGTGACTTTCAAGAAGAGAAAAGGGGATGCCCGTATTATCGCTTGATCAGTCCAGAGATCACTGCTACACATGAGAACCCATTGCTAGCGGTTCAATATTATTATATGGAAAAATATGTGCTGAACATTATGTTGAAGAATCGTCGCTAGACGAGATTAGGTTTAGAAGCCATCTGAAATATTGTTTATAAGCTGACGTGCTCAGTCAGTGAAGTCAGATGATTTATATGTATGGGCGATGCTGAGGGCTTGGCTACTGACAGTCCATTATAATATTAATCTACATGAGTGCCCATGTAACATAACATTGCAAGACCAGTTATCCACTGTACTATGATGTATTATGCCAACCTGTGATTTGTCACTATCTGTGCTGTCGAGTGTGTACGTCCAATTAAACTTTAGAAAAGGTACACAGTCGTTGGTGTCGATGACTTCCAGTCATACATGAGTGTGAGAAAAGAACATTTGTCAACAACACGAACCCTTATCATCATTCGCACATTGTACACTCAATCCATGTCTACACACCACTGCGTAGGCCAAGTTGACATTCCATACACTACAGTGGAGCAAACAACACCATAGAGATCTTATCAACTGATGATGATGATGATGTCTGCTTCCATTCACTTATATCTATCTTTTGGTGGATATCATTAACGGGAATAAAAATCCAACCTTATCCAACTTTATCAATATGATTATGATAGTTATAGAGTTGTAAGAACTAATTTTATATCATTTGCTCTGCCAATTTGTAATTCAAGGATAATGAACTTGTGGTGTATATAATTCCGTACTTAAACTCATATTTAATATAACTTTGCTTTTATAAATGTGCTTTCTCTTTTTCTTTATACAAGGGGATTGACATAAGTCTTAGGCCTGACCATGAAGGAGTCACAGGAGGAAGATGAAACTTGGCACATTTAAAGATCATCATATTTGCACTGAATGTGTAAAGTACGCGTTTGTTTCTTCAATGGGTTTTCCCGCTATGGTGCACGGCGCAATGTACCCTATTGATCGGATCTGCTGCTCCAAAGATTTGACAAAACAAAGGAAAAGAAGGAGGCCATAGCTGTGATAAAATTTCTGATGTTTCGGGGAAAAACACCTACAGAAATACACAGGGAGATGGAACCAGTGTTTCGTGATTCTTGTCCTTCATATACTTCGGTAAAAAACTGGTGTCAACAGTTTAAGTGTGGCCGCTCAAATGTTGCTGATCTGCCAAGATCTGGTAGACCAGCCTCAGAGTGCAACGATGAAAATGCAACAAGAGTGAAGAAAATAATTGACCAGGATCGAAAAATGACAATTGTGGAGATAGCTAGTAGAGTAAAACTAAATGAAAGAACAGTTTATTGAATTTTACACAACAAACTGAACATGAGAAAAGTGTGTGCACGCTGGGTTCCGCGTCTGTCGACACTTGAACAGAAGCAAACGAGGGTAAATTGCTGTCAACAGTTGCTCAAAAAGTGTCAGTCAAAATATTTTTTGGAGACCATGGTGACAGTAGATGAGACTTGGGTATACCATTATGACCCCGAATCCAAAATTGCCAGCATGCAATGGAAAACCCCGGGCTCCCCAACACCTGTCAAGCCGAGGGCGCAGAAATCTGCAGGAAAAGTGATGCTGACTGTTTTTTGGGATGGCAAAGGTGTCCTTTTGAAAGATTATCTGCCTCATGGCAACACAGTTAATGGACAGTACTATGCAGATCTTCTCACAAAACTAAGACCAGGAAACGAGGGATAACGCGCACTCAAAATCTTCCTTTGCTTTAAACAACGCGCCCTCTCACAAAGCACGGCTTGTGCAGCTAGCAGCCAACGATTTGAATATTGAAATTCTTCCACACCCACTATATTCTCCAGATTTGGCTCCATCAGACTTTTTTCTATTCCCAAATCTTAAAAAACAGCTAAAAGGAAATCATCTTGACAGCGATGAAGAGGTTATACTGGCATGTGATGACTGGTTTAGTTTGAAAAATAGGGTATTCTACTCCCAAGGTCTTTTCAAGGTCAAGTAGAGACGGCAGAAGTGTGTCAATTCAGACGGTGGCTATACTGAAAAGGAATAAACACTATACAAAATGTCAGCTCTCTGTGACATGTCTTTCATGGTCAGGCCCAAGACTTATGTCAATCCCCTTGTATTATAAGAAAAGATAACTCATTAACTGCACTGCTTTTTTAAAAGTATGGTGGAATATATGTGTGTGTGTGTGTGTGTGTGTGTGTGTGTGTGTGTGTGTGTGTGTGTGTGTGTGTGTGTGTGTACACGATAAAGAGCAAGGGGGTGTTAAAAGGGTGGGGGGCATTTTAAAATATTAGTTATCAAAAGGGGACGTTGTTACTATCAGGGTTGAGAAACACTGATGTAAATTTAAAAAAAAAAACAACTTACTAAATCTGGAGCAACGCTGAAAAGCACTTCTACAGAATACTAGTGCTAATCTGCTGGGTCAGGATCGACTGCATATTTCTGGCTGCATATCAGCCAATGACATCTGCCTCATTTCTCCTCTCTTTCTAATTCAACCTTTAATATTTCCGGCCCATTATTGTGCCAGAAGCACCGTATTGTGACCGGAGGAAGTTTGGAAGCGGTATGTGGTTGAAACGACTAGACAATTGCTGTGTCTGTTGTAACATTTGGACCGTGGATGTAAACCTGAATGATGCAGTTTCAAATAGGGCAGATGTCATCAATTCCTATGTTACTGTTTCGCCCTTTACGCCATTAGATCCTTCTCGTTTAATCACTGGTCCCCCCTCCCCCTCCCCTTTTTTCAGGAATTTATTAATACGAACAACAGTTACACTCTTTCAGGAAGCCGAGTCAGGTTTTTTTTTCTTCTTTTCTTTGCAATTTGCAATCTAATTAATTGTGATTAATGTGGCACTGTGATTAAAAGTGAGTAACCTTAACAAGAAATAGTGATTAAGTGCAATAAGAAAAACGTGATTAGCCTCAACAACAAACACACAAACAATAATTAACTTCAATAAGAAAAAAAGTGATTAACCTCAACAAGGAATAGTGCAATAAGAAACAAGTAATTAAAGTAAAAAAAGAGAAAAAAAGGGTGGTTAACTTCAATAAGTGATAACCACAACAAAAAATAGTGATAAACTTCAATTTAAAAAAAAAAGAAATTAATCTCAACAAGTAAAAAGTTATAACCACAACATGAAATAGTGATAAACAAGAAAACAAGAAAAAAGGGATTATCCTCAAAAGAAAAAAAGTCGTTAACCTCTATATGACAGATACATTAAGTTCAACCAGAAAAAGTGACTAACCGCAACAAGAAAACAATGATTAACCTCAACAAGAAGAAGCCGATTAACCTCAACAAGAAATAATAATTAAGTTCAATAAAGGTACAGGTAAAGGATCCCGTTACACGCCCATTGAGGAATATTGAGAATATGGTATTAGGCTCATATTTTCTTGACCATCGGCACACTAGAGGTGATTTGGTCAGCATCACGCCGGCCGCCTTAACCTTCCCAGAGTTACTCTGGTACCCAATTCATGACCCCGGAGCCGTTTGCGGTCTTAAAAAATCCCACCTTAACCGGGGATCGAACCATGGACCACGGAGCTAACAAGCCAGTGCACTAACCATTGAGCTACCGCAGCTTCGAAGTTCAATAAGAAAAAGTAATTAACCTCGACAAGAAAGTGATGATCTATCAAGAAAAAAAAAAGTGTTTAACAACAAGAACGAAGTGAATAAGCTCAACAAGAAAACAGTTAATAATCTCAATCAGATAACAGTTAATAATCTCATCTAGAAAACAGTTAATAATCTCAACTAGAAAACAGTTAATAATCTCAACTAGAAAACAGTTAATAATCTCAACTAGAAAACAGTTAATAATCTCAACTAGAAAACAGTTAATAATCTCATCTAGAAAACAGTTAATAATCTTAACTAGAAAACAGTTAATAATCTCATCTAGAAAACAGTTAATAATCTCAACTAGAAAACAGTTAATAATCTCAACTGGAAACAGTTAATAATCTCAAATCAGTTAATAATCTCAACTAGAAAACAGATAATAATCTCAACTAGAAAACAGTTAATAATCTCATCTAGAAAACAGTTAATAATCTCATCTAGAAAACTGTTAATAATCTCAACTAGAAAACAGTTAATAATCTCAACTAGAAAACAGTTAATAATCTCAACTAGAAAACAGTTAATAAACTCATCTAGAAAACAGTTAATAATCTCAACTAGAAAACAGTTAATAATCTCAACTAGAAAACAGTTAATAATCTCAACTAGAAAACAGTTAATAATCTCAACTAGAAAACAGTTAATAATCTCAACTAAAAAACAGCTAATAATCTCAACAGAAAAGTAACACAGCTCCCGTTGCGCATTATACTTGTAAAACATAGTGACTGATACAATTATAATAATATCAGATCGATATAATCTATATCAAATACAATAATTTTGGTCTCATCATGAATACAATTAGTGTTTGAACTAGTATGTACAACAACTTCTTCTTCTTCTTTGATCCTTAGCCGCCGACCGTCAAAGCAGTCAGTGGCCATCACGCCTAGTGGCGTCTTGTAGGGCAACAACAAATTGATTCCACTTTGCTCGGTCGGTGGCCATCCTTCGTACAGTGCCCCAACTCTGGTTCATTCTTTGCATCTCAGCCTCCACAGTCCTCCGCCAGGTTGTTTTTGGTCGGCCTCTCTTTCGTTTTCCTTCAGGGGTCCAAAGCATAGCTGTTCTTGTGATGGCATCGGGGTCTCTTCTGAGGACATGACCAACCCAGTTCCAGCGTCTGCCAGCTATGATGGTGTGCATGTCCTCTTGCTTGCTACGAGTAAGCAGATCTTGGTTAGTGATGGTATTCGGCCAAAAGATTCGGTGAATTTTTCTTAGGTATGTTGTGTGAAAAGAGGACAATTTCGACATTTCCTTCTCTGTAACTCTCCAGCATTCCGCACCATAGAGAAGCACAGAAAGCACACAGCTCTGATATAATCTTAATTTTGTGCTTGTGCTGTATTGGGAGGACTTCCAGATGTTGTTTAGGCTAAAGAAGGCTGTTCTTGCCTTATTCATTCTGATGTTGATGTCTTTGCCTGCCCCGCCGTCTGGTGTTACTATGCTTCCTAGGTATGTGAAGGTATCTGTCTGTACCAATTGCTTATTCCTTACTGATATGGGCTCAGGGTTGCTCACATTGAGCGTCATGACCTCAGACTTCTTTAAATTGATGTTCAAGCCCACCTGCTGGCTAAACTTATTAAGTCTATCCGTTTTTTCCTGGATGTGTTGATGTGAATGTGCTAGCAGTGCAATGTCATCTGCATATTCCAGATCTTCCAATGTAGAAAATGTTGTCCATCTTATTCCTCTTGGACTGCCCTCTGTTGTCTGGCGCATCACCCAGTCTATGACTGTTAAAAATAGAGTGGTTGATAAGGGGCATCCCTGTCGTACTCCTGTCTTCACCTCAAAGGTTAGGTTGTTCTGCCCAACACTGCACGTAAAGTTTGCATAGAGGCTTTTTATGATTGACACTATGCAGCTTGGAATTCCATAAGCCCTCAGTATTTTCCATAAACTGTCCCTATGTATGCTGTCGAAAGCCATTTCAAAATCAACGAAATTAATGTAAAGCTGTCTTTGCCATTCTGAGCACTGCTCTATAATGTTCCTGAGAGTGAATATTTGATCTACACATCTCCTGTTCTTTCTAAATCCTGCTTGTTCTTTCCTCAGTTTGTGATCTACTGCCTTTGAAATTCTCTGTATAATTATCCTGCCTAGTATTTTGCTGGGAACTGAGAGAAGAGTGATTCCTCTCCAATTATTGCAGTCTGCAAGATCTCCCTTCTTGGGCAATTTGACAATTATTCCTTTGTTCCACTCTGATGGTGTTGTCCCCGTTTTCCAGACTTGTGCAAATAGTGGTTCTAATAGTTCTGCTGCTAGCTCAGGGTCTGTCTTAAATAGCTCTGCATTTAAGTTATCATGGCCCGGAGCTTTGCCGTTCTTTAACCCTTTGATTGCTGTGATGATTTCTTCTTTTCGTGGAATGTCTGTATTCACATCTAGATCGTTTTCAGCTTCAGGAACATTCAATTGTGTCTCTGGTGGTTCCTTGTTCAGAGTTTCTCTGAAGTGCTCTGCCCATCTTGTTTCTTGTCCCTCTGCTGTCGTGATGAGATTACCTTGCTTATCTCTTACTAATGTAATATTGTTTGCATCTCGTTTTCCGCTGATGAATTTAGTTATTTTGTATACTGTGCTTTGTTCATTTCTCAGTGCTGCCTCCTCTGCCTGTCTTGCAAGATCGTCTAGGAAATTCCTTTTGTTGGCTCGGGTTTGGCGTTTAACTTCCTTGTCCAGCTGACTGTACTGTTCGCTATATAGTTGCTTTAACCTGGGGGACTTCGCTTCTGTTTTCTTTCTTTTCATTTCCTTTCTCATCGTTATGGTGTTTAAAGTTTCTGGTGTTATCCAGTCTTGCTTCTTCCTTTCCTGGAATCCCAAGCATGATTTGCTGCTTTCTTTGTATATTGTTGAAATGGTGTTGAAATTCTGGTCTATATCATCAGTCAATGTCTTTACCTGACATTTGGCAAATTGATATCGTTTCTTTATGTCGGCCGCAAAAGCTTTTCTGGTAATGGAGTCCTTCAATTTGCTGATGTCAAACCTTTTCTGTGTAGTTACAGTTGGTGCAACCCTTCTTAGTTTCACTTTCAGTTTTGCTACTACTAAATGGTGATCACTTCCCACATCTGCACCTCTTCTTACCCTCACATCTTGTAATGCATGTCTCCATCTACCGTTAACCATGATATGGTCTATCTGGTTTCTGTCCCGACCATTTGGTGATTCCCATGTTAATTTGTGAATTTCTTTATGTGGGAAGAGTGTTCCTCCAATGACCAGGTTATTAATGCTACAGAAACTTATTAGTTTATCCCCATTTTCGTTTGCTGTTCCGCTGCCGCATTTCTTTCATTATATGTATTGTGTGTACCAACTTTCGCATTGAGGTCTCCCATTACTATAACAAGATCATATCTAGGTGTGTCTTCCATTTCTTTCTGCAGTTGTTGATAGAATTCATCCTTGACCTCCTCATCGCTATCATTCGTTGGTGCGTAGCATTGTATTATTGTAGTGTTGGTGAATCTCCCTCTCAATCTTAATCTTATCAGTCTGTTGTTGATGGGTTTCCATTCCAGTAATGTCCTTTCTATTCCTTTCTGTAGAATAATGGCTACGCCTTCATTGTGTTGTCCATCCTCTCTTCCAGAGTAAAGTACTGTTTCTCCTGTTGCTGTTTTAACTTTTCCTGCCCCTGTCCATCTGCTCTCGCTTATCCCTAGAATGTGTAACCTATAGTTTCTCATTTCAGCCGTGACCTGTCTTAGTTTACCTGTCTCGTACATTGTCCTGACATTCCAAAAACCTATTCTTGTATCCTGTTTTGCGGTCAGGACATCCGTTTTCATGTCAGTGGCTTCCTTTCGGCTTTCACCACTGACAGTCATACGAGCCACAGACTCCGAATGCCCATCCCGCAGCAAAGTTTGTTCATTTATTATTGTTTCCGTAACTTCATTGTTTTTTTTTACACAGACAGGGGTGTCAGCCCTGTGCTAAAACCCCCAACCTGGAGGACCAGGGTACCAGCTTTTGTCTGACCCCTACCCACACAGACCAGTCCAGCTTGGTTGAACCTACCAGGAGTAAAACTCCCACTGGCATAGCTCTGGGGATTGTCAGGGTACGCAAGCTGCCATACCGCTACAAGGTATAGGTACCATTGATGGCAGATGTACAACAACGTAGTGATATATTTGACTGAAGTGATCAATCAGAATGGATGTTTTTACTAGACCTATACTAGAGAGGAGTATAGTGGAGCGTGTGCCTGTGATGAATTTACCATGATACAACGTTAAAATATCTCCCAATATAAAGATAAAATGTAGGGATAAAAATAATGCGTAAGATACTAGGAGACATGCTCGCCCATGCCCGCATTTCCCACCGCCAGTCAAACTAACTTGTTAGACGTGCAGTCGAAACGGTTTACCCTTTGTAGACGGGAGGGAAACGGAGATCAAAAAAGGAAAAATATGACTGAACACGTGTTTGATTCTAGCAAGGCTAAAAAGACGCAATTGGTGGTAAAAGGAAAAAAATTCACGTCACTAGTTGACATAATGTAAGGAAATGGACAAAAAAGACCTTGGCTCTTATTCGCAACAGTCATTTCTTGGACGTTTTTCGATACTTGGTCCCTTTATTTGAATTCAGCGGCAAACGCCGTAGAGAAGGTTCTCGAACAAATTTCAAAAAATTAAACTTGAGAAAAAAATATGTTTTTCTTAATAATAGAGTTATGAATATAAAACCTAGCTAGTTTGATAGCCCATCTTGAGCAGAGAACTAATATACTTTAAATTATACAGACGGACAGATAACAAGGAAGATATTGACAAAAGACTGTATTGTTCACATCAGACCAGCGACAGTACTGTTGTGCAAACTTTCACAAAAAGCTTCAAATTCTTGGCCTTGAGACACGCAAATGCAAAAATCAAGCTGTAATGTAAAAGAGGGGAAAGGTGGAGAATTGTGGCTAAAAATAACTTAGGAGGCAGATTTGTGTAGGGTATTGCATGTAGAACCAAGTGTGTTTTTGTGGAAAACCAAGTAGAGACAGACGGACCAACAGACAATAATACACACTTGACTGAGATCTGACTGAATTTGACTTTTGGTTGTAGATTTGAAAAGTTAGGGGGGAAGTCGGTGATTGGCCAAATGTAATCATATTAGCGGGACAGAGATGCGCAATTTTGCCATTTGATATAATACTGTCCAGAGACACAGTGGTTATTGCCTGTGGTGTTGTTCCTAGAAGATAGTACATACATTTAGAGGGACGCCATCATATAGCCAGCAGCTCAGCTGAGTTTTGCTAGCAATTAACTGTGTTCTCAATTCTGAATTCTGGTAAGAATGAAAGTATTTATTTTGTACATTTTAATATCTCGAGTGATTGATACTGCCATATCATATAAAATGATTACGACAAGTAAGTGTTCGCTCTAGATCCCCAGCCCAAGTTCAGGGTCTAGAGACAAACAAAATATATGGACGCCTAACTAAGACTATGGAAGGCGGATCTATTGTTGAGATCAGTGGGAACATATCACCTATCTTATTGAATACAAGGAAACTATTGAACATATCTCAGATGCCATGCAGTCTTGGGGAACTAGTACTATATGAAAACAACTGGGTAAGAGGTGCTGTGTGGTCAGAGAGATCTGACCCATTCTGTGTAGTGTTGATGTGTTGTGCTGTGTGTAAGAGTGGTGCAGTAAATAGATTACTGACACAGCACAAATTTTGTTTCAGAATTGTGAGTTTCTGTTGTGGCACTAAGGTAGGGCCACATAAGTAATCAAGATTGCACAAGCAGATGTGTGTGCAGCCAAACAGTGTGTCGGTGCAGTCTACCATTGTATTCTAGCTACCGAGAGGAGTGGGCCACCGGAATCCAGCATTAGATCTTCGCAGACAAGATGAGTGATTTAGTGGCCTGCTGAGTGTGGTGAAGTGGGATGTTATAAATATTTATAGGGGGACTTAGTGTACTGACTGAGATCAGCTGTGAAGGTATCTATATCTAATGAGAGTAGTGTATTATAGATAACCTTACTTGCTGCCACATATATATATATATCTCAGTCAGAATTATTCTGGAATAGTGTGATGACTACGTTATATGTCTAGGGTATGTGTATGATGAAGTGTAAGTCATAACAACAACAGACAGATAAACAATTTAATTTATTCCACCACACTTGACAACACTATGACACTCACATACATATAACACTCTAAAGGATATCTTAAAGGAGTCACTGATAACTTTTCAAATAACAATATGTATTCATTGCTGTTATGAATGAATATGTGTCCTGATTCAAAAACAAAGGGAACCAGGAATCACAATCAATTTTACTTAAAAGTTATATGTACAGAATTTATCAATATGAATATGGTAATGACATATATTATTAAAAGTATCCTATGTGTGTCAGTTGTGTAGTAGTAATATGAGGTAATACTGGTTTTGTTTTGTTCAAGCTCTGTTGGTATTTGTCATCATGACTTCAATAGTTTGTCTTTATGGGAACTATTATTGGAGATGTTCTCAGTTCCTGATATTAACACAATTTAATTCCCCTCTTAATTTTATTTTTACAAGGTTATTTTAAGCTGGGGGTACATAATTTTGAGCTCAGCTGGCCACATCAGCTTATCTGGCGTGATGGCGGCAGGAACAGACTCCTCTGCTCGATTCTCCCCTCGGCTCTGGAGACACCTCACTGATAGCTAAATGGACCAAGGAGTATGCTGTCCGACTCTGGATTCAGCAAAGCTCTGACCAGGTGCTGCTCAATACCATCAAGACCACGGTCCCTGAAAACAAGAAGGATGTACCTTCTACTTCATAACTAATTTATACTCTCTTTTTACACTGAGCACAATACATCACAAACATTGAGTTCAGAGCGTTAGGCCAACTGTCAGCTTCATCTGAAATATTTTATACCAGTATTTACCTCCTTAATGGTTACCACGCCTCTGCACTTCCAGCATTATTTCTGTCTAATCAATAATCTAGGTGTCAGTGTACTGTTTGGCCATTCCATGCAGTTTTACTTTCCTCCGACACCTTCTGTTCAGGCGGGAGCATTATAGGCTTTACATCATGTTTGCTACTGAACTACACATATATACAGGCATAAATTAACAATTCACATTCAATTTTCATTAAAAGATACTGAATGTTTCAAGCTTACCACAATTCATGGAAACAAACACAGATACGTTGATTAGCAATGAATTCTGGCACAACTACTGGCACAAATTCCCCATCTGCTTATGTTCCAGGCTTTTATTTAGCAAAAATATGAGCTGGCTTCAACGCACTGTTGCTTTATCAAGCTTATTTGACTAGTGGTCTCGAACTAACGCTCCTAAGTGAGTATATCAGCGAGTCTAGCCAATGGAGCCACGTTTCGACAAGTATTTGAAAAAATTTTAACTTCCTACGTCTCCCCTAACAACCAAAGATAGTATTTATAGCCCGACTAATCGTGTTTAGCCTTACATATCATTCCAGCCAATCAGTTCAAATGTAACTTGTGGCCCATTTCCCGTACAATGGTGGTGTAAAAAAATCTACCACTGAGCGATTCTGATTTTGGGTGTTGTCTGACAGCACCATCATTTTATTTTGGCTATAACTTGTTAATTCCTAGACTATTTGCATAACGCCGTACATATTCTTTGTCAGCAAACCCTAAGGAACCCAAATATATATATGGAATAGAGCTAAGTGGCTGCGTTCAAAATATGCAATTTCTTCTACCTCCTGTTTCGAAGATGTGCTGTCTGGGTACTGTAATGTTTTCAAACGTAAACCCATATAATGTTATCTTTTCTAATAAGCGTTTTTCGTGATTTTAAAACCTAACTCTGGGAAGGGTAGTGAATTTATCACTGTCCGTCCGAAAAAAGTTAGTGCATGCAGCCTTACACGCGTGATAGTAGTAATTGTGTATCGCGTTACGCTTGTTGGGGGTGGCATTAATAGCGAGACGCGTGTTTAATTTTGCATGCGTTCCTGATTTTATTCGCCCCTCTCTCTTTCTATTTGAGTCCATCTGTTCGTTCGTTTTGGTAACGTAATATAATTAATGTTAGGATTAATCTAGGTCATTACGCAGTCTGCCTCTCAATGTTTTTCTTAGAAATACAGCACACGTTTCATTGAAGAAAGCGGGTAATAATATAGTAGGCTTTTACTATCAACGTGAAAGCGTTACAATTTGCAGACGAAGCATAAAACAAAAGGGGATTTCGAGTACATTCCTTGTGACAGCACTGTTATTTTACCATTGCTCTTTTCTTTATTAAATTTATTTGTTAGGCTTTACATTTAATTTTTAATTTATATATGTGGATTAGAATATTCCACGACATCTCCCCTCTTAAAACAGACATTATATGTCAGTCCTTTATTCTATATACACATAGAGAAATTTATTATTAGTTCTGGGGTTTACGGTGATTCTCATCACACGGATGGCGGCTTAAAAAATCCGCTCCCAAATTTGTTTTTCCAGATATATACTCAATGCTAAAATTATATGGAGCCAAAAGTAAAGACCATCGGAGTAACCTGGAGTTCTCATGCCTAGCCTGTGCTAGAAACGATAAAGGTTTGTGGTCTGTTTGCAACTTAAAGGCCTTCCCATACAGATAAATATTGAATTTCTTTATTGCCCATATTACTGCAAGACATTCTTTTTCGCTAGTTGAGTAATTGATTTCAGCTTTATTCAATTTTCTGCTAGCATATGCCACTGGGCTTAATTCCCCATCCAATGCATCGGATTTCTGTAGTAGAGTTGCACCTAACCCAATATTACTTGCATCCGTCCTTACTATGAATTCTTGACTTAAGTCAGGTAATTTCAAAATGGGTTTACTTGTGAGCTTTTCCTTCAATTCTTGGTAAGTCATTTCACATTGTGGTGTCCATGTAATGCGATCTGGATGTCCTTTACGTGTCAAATCAGTTAACGGTGCACATATGGAATTAAAGTTTTTGATATACTTCTGGTAGAAACCACATAATGAGACAAAGGATCTCACGTCCTTCTTGGTTTGTGGTCTCGGGGCTTTCTGTAGTTTCTCTAAATTCTTTGGGTCAGGGGTCATGTTTCCCTGATAAACTGTGTGTCCCAAAAATTCCAATTCTTTACATCCAACGCAACATTTGGTTGGTCGGGCTGTTAAATTTGCCTCCCTAAGTCGATTAAACAGCATGTTCAGAGAGTCAATGTGTTCCTCAAATGTTTCTGTTGCTATCAGGATATCATCCATGAAATTTGTTATACATGGATTATTCAGAGGGTCCAATAATTTTCTCATCATTCTAGAGAAGACACTAGGCGCATTCTTCAATCCAAATGGCAATCTATTAAACTCATAGTGTCCTTCTGAAGTACTAAAAGCTAGGTATGGTCTAACCTCAGGCTTTACTGGAATCTGATAATATCCTTTACTCAGATCCACTTTGGAGAAATATTTAGCTTTATTTAGTTTGGCAAACAGCTGATTTGTATCCGGCAATGGATCCACCTGTCCTTCTGTAATAGCATTCAGTCTCCTGTAATCTATACAGAGTCTATGTTCTCCAGAGGGCTTCCTTAAGAGTACAACACCGGAACTATACGAAGATTCACTGTGCGAAATAATTCCTTCCTTCAACAGATAGTCTATCTCTTCCTTCAAAGCTTTCTCCTTAGCAAACGGAATCGAATATGGTTTCATACAGACAGGTGTGGGGTCTATCAGTTTCATATCATATTCCAATAGGTTTGTATGCCCTGGTCGGTCTGTTAACACCTCTGCATGATTATTTAGAACCTGTTGCACTCTCTCTTTCTGAGTTTTCGTTAAATGTGTACTGATTTTCACCTGTGCTGCTGTCTCACAGGGGTGTAATGGATACTCAAATGATGAAAGTGGTTCCTTTTTCATCTCCATGGCGATGGACAAGGTCAACAAGTGTGTCTCTTCCTGATGTTCTCTTTCCAAATATTTCTTCAGGAGATTCACATGATAGATTTTTTCTTTCCCCTTCTTATCTATCTTATAATTTGTTCTAGATACCTTCTCTAAAACTGTATATGGACCCTGCCATCCAATTTGTAACTTATTCTGACTCCCGGGCAAAAGAAGCAGTACTTTCTCTCCCACAGCCAAATTTCTGTCTTTCGCCTTCCTGTTATAATAGGCAGCATGTTTCTTCCTGGCTTGTTTCAAATTTTCATTGGCAAGTTTCCAACCAGTTTTTTAAACGAGTGGTCAGCTCATTCACATATTGGTATGAAGATGTAATGTTTTCCTCTGCCTTTTCATCAGTCCACGTTCTTAACAAAGCTACATATGGACCTTTAATTGTGTGGACCTATTTGTCCATGCACCGGTATGGTCTCTTCCACTCGAAGCTTTATAGTGATGATTTTTCCTCCCAGAATTATCATTCACAAAACGACCGCTACCAATTTTTCTCTTGGGGCTGTCTCCCCACTTAAAATTCTTGATGAGAGATTTCCTCTCTACATCCTCTTCCTCCAGTTTGTTTAAGTCCGATTGAGGGATTGTCGGCTTATCCTGGGGTAAGACATCCTTTTGCACTCTCCGCATAGTGGCCATTGTAAAACAGTTAAGTGAAGCTTGTCCGTGAAAAGGGGCTTCCCATTCCATTTGGTCCACTTTATCAAATTTATATTTCTTTTTATTTTCAGGCCTAATTTTGCCCCCTGGCGTGTCCAGGTCCTGATCCATGTTCCCACTTGTGGGTGTTCCCTCATGTGCTATGCTACACCTTTCTACAAAATTCTCAATGTCCCATCTTGCTTTGGGCCAATAATAATTGTGAGCCACCTTTTGAATGATGGTACCTATTTTCTCATGGTCCCCATCTGGTTTCACATGTAGGCTCCTTATTAAGTCTGCCCTATATCTTTTAGGAAGTACCAGTTGTCCCTGACCTTTGGATCTAGCTCCAGTCTTCCTATACATCAACTTGTTTTTCATGTAAAAATCTCCCTTGCCTGGAGTTGTATGACAAGTTGACAATTTTCTGAAACAAGGCTTGAGTGTTTTATCCCCAGCCTGTGCCTTCCTCATCTCTTCTGGAGTGGTATCCAACATAATATCCTCCTCCTGTCTTGAGGTCGACCTGACCTGAAGGGTTGCCATATACACAGGTTTCCTTCTGCAACGGTCAGTGTCATGATTGTCCATCTGACAATTCTTACACCACCTTTTTCCTTGGTTGAAAGATTTTCTTTCATCATATTTCCTTTCATCGAATTGTGGGAATTTATTTTTATTTTCATACCGTGGCCTATCAAATTGGTGCTTACCTTTATTTTGATCCTTAGGATCAAATTTATTAAAGTTCTGTGGTGCCCTAAAGTTATCCACCTGTTTCTTTTTATTACCTGTTACCTCTGCTTGAGCTGCTTGATACCTTTCAGCAACATTTAGCAACTCACCCAGCCTCTCTGCACCTTGTTCCATGAGAAACTTTCTCAGGTCTGGAGCCATGGACTCTCTTAATTGCTCTATAAGGACCATTTCCTTAAGATCTTGGGTTTTCCCCAGAGAAGTCCATTTCTCCAAGTATGTCTCTATTCGTGCAGAGAACTGGTGATAGGTTTCACCTGACAGTAGTTTAGCATTCCTAAATTTTTTCCTATAGAATTCTGCATTCTTTTCATATCTTAACAAAAGAGCCTGCTTTAGCATGTCATAATTTTCCTGATCACCTCTACTCATTTTTGCAAAAACTTCATAAGCTGCCCCACGAAGTCCCTGAGATAACTTTAAGCTCCACCTTTCTCTCTCTAACCCATACGTGGTAGCTAATAGTTCATACCTATTTAGGTAGCTCTCTATATCATCGTCTTTCTCAACAAAATGATCTAAATGAAAATTCATAGCCGAGGTTGAGGCTCCTTGGCTAGCAGTGGCATCAGAGGCAAAGGGACTGGCACCATTTTCAGGAGCATGGCCCTGAAACTCAAATTCCCTGAGTCGTAACTCATGTTCCCTTTGTAATCTCTTATCTTCTGCTTCCCTTTCTGCAGCTAATTTCTTCTCTTCCCTTTCTGCAGCTAATTTCTTCTCTTCCCTTTCTGCAGCTAATCTCTTGTCTTCCCTTTCGGCAGTCAATCTTCTTTCTTCTGCTTCCAATTTCTTAGCCTCAGCCTCAATCTGCAACCTCTTAGTCTCAGCCTCAGCCTCAAATTGTAACTTCTTAATTTCCCTTTCAGCCTCTAACTTTCTTTCGGCTTCAAACCTTCTTTCTTCGCGTTCAATAAATTTGTCACATTCCGTAGTGACATAGGCAACCATAACTTGCCCATCTAATCCTAACTCTTTTGCAGTCTGAACAGCAGCAGATCGAAACTTGGCCAGGTCCGCCATTGTCTATCAGGTAAGTTTATACAATGTCTAACCAACAATTTAATTTCTACATATATATCTAATGGACAACACAGGCACCGTGAGCTCAACCTTATTTAATTCCACCCAAGGATATCTTTTAATTCTTATATTCCCTGAAGTGAATTACCCCCAATATTTTTAATAGTGAAAGATTCAAAATCCCAAGAGCGAGACCCCAATATATGTGGTGAAGTGGGATGTTATAAATATTTATAGGGGACTTAGTGTACTGACTGAGATCAGCTGTGAAGGTATCTATATCTAATGAGAGTAGTGTATTATAGATAACCTTACTTGCTGCCACATATATATATATCTCAGTCAGAATTATTCTGGAATAGTGTGATGACTACGTTATATGTCTAGGGTATGTGTATGATGAAGTGTAAGTCATAACAACAACCGACAGATAAACAATTTAATTTATTCCACCACACTTGACAACACTGTGACACTCACATACATATAACACTCTAAAGGATATCTTAAAGGAGTCACTGATAACTTTTCAAATAACAATATGTATTCATTGCTGTTATGAATGAATATATGTCCTGATTCAAAAACAAAGGGAACCAGGAATCACAATCAATTTTACTTACAAGTTATATGTACAGAATTTATCAATATGAATATGGTAATGACATATATTATTAAAAGTATCCTATGTGTGTCAGTTGTGTAGTAGTAATATGAGGTAATACTGGTTTTGTTTTGTTCAAGCTCTGTTGGTATTTGTCATCATGACTTCAATAGTTTGTCTTTATGGGAACTATTATTGGAGATGTTCTCAGTTCCTGATATTAACACAATTTAATTCCCCTCTTAATTTTATTTTTACAAGGTCATTTTAAGCTGGGGGTACATAATTTTGAGCTCAGCTGGCCACATCAGCTTATCTGGCGTGATGGCGGCAGGAACAGACTCCTCTGCTCGATTCTCCCCTCGGCTCTGGAGACACCTCACTGATAGCTAAATGGACCAAGGAGTATGCTGTCCGACTCTGGATTCAGCAAAGCTCTGACCAGGTGCTGCTCAATACCATCAAGACCACGGTCCCTGAAAACAAGAAGGATGTACCTTCTACTTCATAACTAATTTATACTCTCTTTTTACACTGAGCACAATACATCACAAACATTGAGTTCAGAGCGTTAGGCCAACTGTCAGCTTCATCTGAAATACTTTATACCAGTATTTACCTCCTTAATGGTTACCACGCCTCTGCACTTCCAGCATTATTTCTGTCTAATCAATAATCTAGGTGTCAGTGTACTGTTTGGCCATTCCATGCAGTTTTACTTTCCTCCGACACCTTCTGTTCAGGCGGGAGCATTATAGGCTTTACATCATGTTTGCTACTGAACTACACATATATACAGGCATAAATTAACAATTCACATTCAATTTTCATTAAAAGATACTGAATGTTTCAAGCTTACCACAATTCATGGAAACAAACACAGATACGTTGATTAGCAATGAATTCTGGCACAACTACTGGCACAAATTCCCATCTGCTTATGTTCCAGGCTTTTATTTAGCAAAAATATGAGCTGGCTTCAACGCACTGTTGCTTTATCAAGCTTATTTGACTAGTGGTCTCGAACTAACGCTCCTAAGTGAGTATATCAGCGAGTCTAGCCAATGGAGCCACGTTTCGACAAGTATTTGAAAAAATTTTAACTTCCTACGTCTCCCCTAACAACCAAAGATAGTATTTATAGCCCGACTAATCGTGTTTAGCCTTACATATCATTCCAGCCAATCAGTTCAAATGTAACTTGTGGCCCATTTCCCGTACACTAGACTATTTGCATAACGCCGTACATATTCTTTGTCAGCAAACCCTAAGGAACCCAAATATATATATTTAATAGAGCTAAGTGGTTGCGTTCAAAATATGCAATTTCTTCTACCTCCTGTTTCGAAGATGTGCTGTCTGGGTACTGTAATGTTTTCAAACGTAAACCCATATAATGTTATCTTTTCTAATAAGCGTTTTTCGTGATTTTAAAACCTAACTCTGGGAAGGGTAGTGAATTTATCACTGTCCGTCCGAAAAAGTTAGTGCATGCAGCCTTACACGCGTGATAGTAGTAATTGTGTATCGCGTTACGCTTGTTGGGGGTGGCATTAATAGCGAGACGCGTGTTTAATTTTGCATGCGTTCCTGATTTTATTCGCCCCTCTCTCTTTCTATTTGAGTCCATCTGTTCGTTCGTTTTGGTAACGTAATATAATTAATGTTAGGATTAATCTAGGTCATTACGCAGTCTGCCTCTCAATGTTTTTCTTAGAAATACAGCACACGTTTCATTGAAGAAAGCGGGAAATAATATAGTAGGCTTTTACTATCAACGTGAAAGCGTTACAATTTGCAGACGAAGCATAAAACAAAGGGGATTTCGAGTACATTCCTTGTGACAGCACTGTTATTTTACCATTGCTCTTTTCTTTATTAGAATTTATTTGTTACGCTTTACATTTACCTTTTAATTTATATATGTGGATTAGAATATTCCACGACACTGAGGATTCACCATACTCCTAAAGAATTTACAAATATTTCCCTCATAAATATATTGAATTTTGGGAAAGATACATTTATTAAAGTTCATAAAACAATGGACAAAGCTTGTTCTAGTCACAGAGTGGGTGTGATGACACCACCCCAACAGCATATCCAGTAATAGTTTCCCAGAGACATTAGAAATATAATTAATATTAACTAGTCTGATAAAATACTTGTGTACACACATTCCATTTTATTATGCCATATATTTATGCATTCCATTTATAACTCCATAACATTTCATATGTTCTGACCAACTAAAACATTGGTTCAGAACAAATAAAGTTAAAGAAAATTTTAATATTTAAACTAAAACAGCCTGAGTTAGTTCAGTGTGTTATAGAATTTTATTAATATTATTAGACATTAATTATCTGTGTGTGTTTGTATATTTTACTACAACACATTACATTTCAGTACCATAGACTTTTTAACGTAGCTACATTCATAATAGTAAAAAAAAAATATGTTTGAGGTCGTAATCGTTATGTGTTACTGTACCATCATTATAGTCATTCGAGTATCATAGTTGTTCGAGAGTTTACTTCTCGGGGCAAACGGACCGGGTTCGATACCAAGTAATGTCGTATCTTCAGTCTAACCAGCTGTAATAAACCTGGGTGAGCTCTTAGGTTAGCGATGGCACAGACAGCGAGGAAGTGAACTGGTCAATTCACTTCAAAAAGCAGAACTTAGTGTAAGTTAAGTCTCTAACACTTTATTCCCCTACTGTAGTATTCGCTGTTTGACTACTTTCACCATTACTTTGGCAAATTCATAGCTTTTACCAAATATGGTGGTGTGTTCTCACGCACTCTACACACATGTCAGGTGTCGTGTGGAGACAAAAGAAAGGTAACTCATGCTAGATATATGAGGGGAGATAAAAATCAGTTTGGCGTGAAGAAGAACGTGAAGTAATTTTATATCATCCGGGAACTCCTCCAACCAAAATGGTCGTCCTATTGGACCGTGACAGTGTGACTCAGTGTGTCATATTCACTGCCAAACGTAATACTCTTGCAATGGTTATTTTTTTACATTTATTCTGGCAGTGTAACTGGGGCAGGTTTTTTTCCGGTTATGATACCTAAATACTAAAAAGGGTTATGTTTCTTTGAGTGCCTTAAACCAGATGGTTTAAACACCCACCATTATTGTGTCTGAGGCAACCTTCTCCACATATGTTTTATTTCTTGAGTTGTGTCACCACTTCTTTTCTTCACTAGAAAGATTAGGGGAACTTCAATAAGACGTGATGAAGGGCAGATGAATAAACGAACGGGAAAAAAAGGTAATATTTCCTATTAGGACAAAAGACAAAGAAAATAACCTACATTCCGGCCACAAGGCCTTCGTCGGGGAAAGGAAAGAAAGCAGAGCTAAATAAAAAAAAAATAATAAAAAAAGAGCAAATAAATATAAATGGATAAAACACGTAAAACCTGCTAAGGAGCTTGGTCTGGTGGTCATTCAGGAATTGTGTCCTTTTCTTCAACACTGGTATCTCTTCTCACCAGCAGCTTTGCCCCCTCTCTCGCTATCTTTCTTCACACCAGAAGCTTCCATCTTTCTCTTTCTTTCTCTTTTAACTTTAAAAAAATCTGTTTTATTTTATATTTGTCGTGGTTGAGTTTGAGTGTAGAGTATCGACAAGGGATAGTGGACTGACAGAGTTATAGAGTACACTTTAGATAAGGTGTAAATAGGAGATGGACTTGAGACAACCTGGAAGAAGATTTATTCAAAGGATCTCTCTCTCCAGGCCTCAACTCACTTTTACTGTCTAAGCATCTCCGGCTCTCACTCTTTTCTCTTATCATACATAGAGATTATAGTAAAGAGCTAAAAATACAAATATGGATGGAAAGGTCGTGAACAGCGTATTAATAAATGTGTAAAATTTATTAAAGAAGAAAAGCATGAAAATAATGCATATCATCACAACAACATAAAATTACATCAATAATCATCAATAACCAAAATATGCAAAATACACCAACAACCACACACACACCACCATTCATAAAACCTGTAGAACACAGAGAGATGAAATAACTGAGTGTCAGTCCGTCCGCTTTCGGGACCATATGAAATAGCTCCAGTAAGTGGTTTTTTCGTACATATCCTCCATTGGTGATGGAATTAACCTGAATAAAATCACTGTATAGGCGCTATCATTGGTGATTCCTCCCTACTGGCGCGAGGTGGGCTGGAAGACTCTATTTACCTTCTGTTTACCAAAATGAATAAACTGCGTGGCAGTCCGTCCGTTTTCGGGGACCAGATGAAATAGTCCAGACAGTGTGTTACTTGTAGATCCTTTGTGAGGGACTATGCCTACAAAACTGTCCTTGTTGGTACTATCATTGGTGACTCCCCCCTACTGGCGCGAGGTGGGCTGGGGGACGCTGTTTATCTCCTGCAGACCAATTGAATGAACTTAGCGACAGCCTGTCCGCTTTCGGGGACCAAGGGGAATAGCTCCAGTAAGTGGTTTTTTCGTATATATCCGCCATCGGTGATGGAATTAACCTGAATAAAATCACTGTATAGGCGCTATCGTTGGTGACCGCTACTCGCGAGAGGAGGGCTGGAACTCTGTCCATAGATGGCTGCTCATACGTGCGAGGTTTTAAGTATCCAGAAAATACACCAGAAGAAGTCACTTGAGGACAAAGAGACCCAGGCGCGCTTATCCGGCGCAAGGCTCCGCTTGGCTGTAAATCCTGTTTAAACTGGTTTGGCTGTGGTTTGCTGAGTGCCCCGTTTAGGCACAAAAAAGGCGGGTGATATGGAATTCTGCTATAGGCATGCTGGGCGGTTTTGATATTCTGAAAGCCGCAATGCTCTGGATGGTAATCCAATAGGCGAGTAGAGAACTACTACTACATTTGATGATTCCAGATTTAGCGTTGGCTCCGTTGCACTGCGTGAGCTTAACTTGGCGTTGACAAAAAGGGGTTTTGATTCAGGAACGGGGTTGACGATTCGTTGCTAGATGTATACAGAAACCCTCTAGATCAAAGAGTATATGACTTTCTTCGCCTGACTGAAGTCTGCTCTAGCGATTCGGTCTTCCTGAAACCCGAAAATGACTAGAACATAGGCAAACACATTCTAGTACTGTGTTAAAGTTTGCCTTATCTCATGATGGTCATCTACGGGCCAGGAAAATTTACGAATGTCTTTGTCTATTGAAACCAGTCTACTCTTATAGATCACAAGGGACGCTCCCCCCGGACCTGGCCTGCATATTTCTACAGAAGTTCGGCGAAAGACGTAATCTAGAGTAAGACAAAAGAAATCGTGCGAAAGTTCCCCAGGTAGAGAAATGCATAACATTATGCTCTATCTTGTCTAAGGGGCGAAAACCCAAAGACTGACCGCGATTGTTATCTTCCCCTGAAACAGATCACACTCGTTACCCAGGCCTCAAAGGGTACCAGTCGCTCGTCATCAAACGTTTTAAAGCGACCAGAGAAATTCCCCTGTTGGGACCACAGAGGGTACCCGCCGCTAACGAACCGTTTCTTTCACAGAAACCGTCTTTGGCTCGTTCTAACACTTAAAGCGGACCCGAGAAATGTTTCTCTGGTCGAACGTACCACAGGTGCGTTTAGATAACATTACGTCTAGCGTTAGCTGACCGCAGCTGGCCAGCGTAAACAACCTCGGGTGGGGTTTGAGAGGGTGAGAAAGTTTGGCCACAAAGGTAGAAAAGGAAAGAAAAAGAAATTACAAAATGTCCAGGAAAACAGAACATTTAAAGGAGTAATCAAATTATGGACAAGATGGTAAAATAAATTATCTTTCACGTGACAATATTCTATGTGTTGCTATCTCTCTATAATCCTGTCTGTCTGTCTGTCTCTCTATCTCTCTCTCTAACCCTTTCTTTCTCTCTCTAACTATCTCTCTTTCTAACCCATTCTCGCTCTCTCTATATATATATCTCTCTCTCTTGTTACTTTTTTCTTTTTTTCATTCTCCTCACTTACTTTCTGGAGTTTTTCCCGTTCTTAATCTTTACTCTTAATGTCCGGATGTAGCCGCCATTTTGCCCCAACGTTCCAAGAGCCGAGCTGTGTTACTCAGATTTCTAATCATCATCATCATTTCATATTTCTCTCATTATGGAGCCTGGTCCCACCACGGAAGATGACTCACATGAACAAGTCTATCAATCAATCAATCAATCAATCAATCAATCAATACCCTTTAGCTCCCCGAGGAGCATAGGCCTTCAACAAACACATGCCAAGTTCTTCCTGTCACGTGACATCCGCTCAAGTACTTCAAGTCTATGCTAAAGCACAAACTCTTGCAGTGATGGTTTCTGTAGACATTTATTTTACGTGATGAGGTTGCTAGCCTCTTACACAACCTCATATTAGGGGCCATCTCCGTCATGTCTGAGTGAGCGGTGGCCCTATTCTATCTTTGTCTCCTCAAAGGCCCCCCACAAACTGCCCGGGGGCCAGATTTCAAATGCCCGAATATTATTGCTTAAATCGGTCAACTATTTTAATGTCACAGCAAAGGAAGCAAAGATGAGATTGTGTTTGATCTTTTTACAGAAGAATGTTGACAAATCATCATCATTATCATCATCATCAGCTGGTGTCATCTCTATAACGAAAGTCGGCTGCAATAGACCTGCAACGTTTTGTGTCTCTTGTCTTGATGGTGAACTCTGACAAACTCTTTCCAGTCCTTGGGTCTTCGTCCTGTGTTATATGGCCTATATTGTTTAATAGGATAAACTGCAGAATGGTCGTCCCTAGGTACATATCCAGGTTACTTGGAGAGGTAGAGCTAATGACCTCTGTCCACAAAGCACTAATTTTGTGATGCCTAGTCGGCAGAGAGGACAGTAACGATTCGCTCCCGTAGCTAGGCGGTGGTGTCGTTCGAAAGGTCCTGGGTTCGATTGGTCCTGGGTTCGTATCCCGGTAAGCCTATCAATTCTGTTCTTTCGTTTATTGTCTGGTTTTCTACTTCCTTATTTCTCACGAGTGCCTGAAAAATACCTTGATGTGTGTAATATTTATTTATTTACTGTCTTTCTCTTGCACGTTTTCCTTCAACTCCACCTTCCATTATGATCTTCAGCAAGGTGTTATGTATTTTTTATATGTCCAAAAAATTTTACCTGTCTAATTTTGATCTCTTTCAATCATTTTCTTTTCATTCCTAGGTGTTTCTAGGATTTCTTGATTTATTTTCTTCTCTTTCCATGAGAAACCGTGAACAGCTAAAAGGAGTTATTAGGAAGTCCTGAACGAGGGCAGTGCACGAAGACAGTTTTTTACTTATATTAGTAGGACGCAATCCGTTATCTGCAGGGATGTTCGGAGAATAGAATAGTGAAATTATTGTGACCACAAATTGAGGAAAGAACAAGCAGGATTTAGAAAGAACAGAAGTTGTGTAGATCATATATTTACCCTCAGGAACATTATAGAGCAGTGTTCGGAATGGCAAAGACAGCTGTACATTAATTTCGTTGATTTTGAAAAGGCTTTTGACAGTATACATAGGGACAGTTTATGGAAAATACTGAGGGCCTATGGAATTCCAAGCTGTATAGTGTCAATCATAAAAAGCCTTTAGCCTTTATGCCAACTTTACGTGTAGCATTGGGCAGAGCAACCTAACCTTTGAAGTGAAGACAGGAGTACGACAGGGATGCCCCTTATCAACTACTCTATTTTTAACAGTCATAGACTGGGTGATGCGCCAGACAACAGAGGGCAATCCAAGAGGAATAAGATGGACTAGATTTTCTACATTGGAAGATCTGGAATATGCAGATGACATTGCACTGCTAGCACATTCACATCAACACATCCAGGAAAAAACGGATAGACTTAATAAGTATAGCCAGCAGGTGGGCTTGAACATCAACCTAAAGAAGTCAGAGGTCATGACGCTCAATGTGAGCAACCCTGAGCCCATATCAGTAAGGAATCAGCAACTGGAACAGACAGATGCCTTCACATACCTAGGATGCATAGTAACACCAGACGACGGAGCAAGCAAAGACATCAACAACAGAATGAACAAAGCAAGAACAGAGTTTTTTTTAGTCTAAACAACATCTGGAAGTCCTCTCAGTATAGCACAAGCACAAAATTAGGATTATATCAGAGCTGTGTGCTTTCTGTGCTTCTCTATGGCGCGGAGAGCTGGAGAGTTACAGAGAAGGAAATGTCGAAATTGTCCTCTTTTCACACAACATGCCTAAGAAAAATTCTCCGAATCTTTTGGCCAAATACCATCACCAACCAAGATCTGCTTACTCGGAGCAAGCAAGAGGACATGCACACCATCATAGCTGGCAGACGCTGGAGCTGGGTTGGCCATGTCCTCAGAAGAGACCCCGATGCCATCACAAGAACAGCTATGCTATAGACCCCTGAAGGAAAACGAAAGAGAGGCCGACCAAAAACAACCTGGCGGAGGACTGTGGAGGCTGAGATGCAAAGAATGAACCAGAGTTGAGGCACTGTACGAAGGATGGCCGCCGACCGAGCAAAGTGGAAGCCATTTGTTGTTGCCCTACAAAACGCCACCAGGCGTAATGGCCACTGACTGCTTTGACGGTCGGTGGCTAAGGATCAAAGAAGAAAGAAAAAAGGAACGATCGACGGAAAAAATGACGGAGGACGACAATGAGAAAAGATACTGGAAATTGTAACATCGTCTTCTTTTTCTTATTCGAGTACCATACCTGGTGGAGTAGGCGATAATGTCTCTTCAGAACGTACTGTGTCAGGTACTTAAATAATACACTCACCAAGGTATGTTTCAGGCACTCGTGAGAAATAAAGAAGTAGAAAACTAGACAACAGAAAAACAACAGAAGTGATAGACATACCGGAGACTCGAACCCAGGACCTTCCTAGCTTCGAAAGCGAACCACATATTCTCGCTGCCAACTAGGCACCACAAAAATAATGTTTCGTGGACAGGGGACATCAGCGCCATTTTCCCTCCACGTAACACCGGATATGTACCTAGGAACGATCTAGCCTATTTGAAATGTTTCTGATACTATTTATCACTTCTATTCTTGACATCCTTCCATACAATGATAATGTGACAGAATATGGCTCTCTTCTCGATCACTGTTTCACTCCGGCAGTAATCGGTGCATTTTTTGTACTGATTTTTTTTGCGTGCTTTCAATTGTCGCACTTTCTTTCTTTCTTTCTATACTATGTAGCAGATTCTTTCACTACTTTCAGTATATTGTGTCTTGTCTGTTATTTGACACTCCTTGTGGAAGATAAACACCTCACATTTGCAGGGAGAGGTAGAGATAATATTACGAGAGGCAGGTTGATAAAATTCCTTTGTACCAAGTGTGGCCGCTATGGATTAACACGTACATCGCCCGGCGATATCTGCCTAATCACTGATAAGACGGGTGCGTGCATCACAAAAGCTGGGAATACGGGAAGAGAACTGATGGATAGACACAGATAAGAGATTACTTTCTGATAAAGTAATGAATTCTTCCGTTTGGAACACATTGTCATATGAGGTTAACGACATATACGCGAGTCTGTACGCAATGCATCGACATCGTATTGCCATATATTGTAATACGTGACCTTTTGCTTTACGCACCTTATTTCACGTGGAATATTTTGAAAGTACCACACCCTTCACCCGCCTGGTTGAAAATGATTGGGTCGTATATTTAACTCCATAACAAACAGATGTGTGGGAGACCGGGAATATAACCTGACACGTTTCAGTGTTATTCCACTGTGAAGATCGCTTGCCAAGATACCAGACCTTGCTAGAAGCGAAGCCTAGAATTCAGAATTCCTTCCTAACATACCTGACACCTTTTATTGCAGAATTTTGGACGGACTTTCATAGCCCAGGAAATCTCTTTCATATTAAATAAGGAAACCGAGACTGAGGAAACTGAAGGACCACACACGAAGTCAGAGAGGGAATGTTAAATTAACGACACCCCAGACGCATGTAAGAGGCCGGTTCAAATCTCTTTTATTAATTTGTGTAAAATGTCTGTGAGCCAGGATTGGCGTAAGTTGTCATTTTACATTTTATATTACTAATTTGTGAACTAACATATATAAGTATATTGTCATGTGAATTTTAATATGTGAAAATCGCTCATGGATGTTCAAGTCATTTTAGGCCGGCAACCTCAGCGTATAGAATGATGATTCATGAACCACCACTGCACGGGCTGGTTATTGCTTTATTGCTAGTTTCGTAAAGAGAACTAAAGGCAGAAGGTAATCCCAGGTTCATATGGAGCAGGGAAGAAAAGATGAAAGAAATGATGTACCTTCTAAGTATAAATACTTACAATTTTAAGCAGTGTAAATGTCCATATAAACATATTCACTTTAAAATTAACGTACGTTTTCAAGCTTTAAACCAAAGTAAATGTATATGTGAAAACATTCATTTTAAAGTTAGTGAAGGTTTAAAACTTTTCAAATCAGTGTAAACATAAATGAAAACATATTCAATTCATATCGTGAACACTTTTCAATCAGTGGAGATGTGAATGTAAACAGACTCTATCTGTATTATTAACCTTTTCATTTAAATGCAAGATAAAGCTAAATCTATTCTATTTAAATGTAAAGAAAGTTTTATCCCGAGGGATTAAATTTAAATCTCATCGAGGGTAAATTCTGAGATAAATGGGATGGTAGAATAGAAGAGAGAGGCACATAAGTATGTGTCAGGAAACCCAATACTGAGGAGTGAAAAATATACGCTGCCAAAGTGAACTGCCTTCATAAGAATTCTATCATCTAGCAATGATGAATCCTTTCTTTTAAACTATTCAAATTATTTTCAAACTGTTAAAACGTAAGTGCTTGCAGTATCGTATTTCTTTCAATCACAAATCAAAACAACTTCCTTTAATATCGAAGCATTGATAAAAGTCAAGAACCGAATTGACAAACAACTCTGGAGATTAGAAGGTGCGATTGACATGATCACTTACTCCACTTCCTCTATAGTGAATAGAAGCAAAATAATGGTAATGCATTTTTTGCGATGCCTAGCTACTATGGGAAACAGGAAGGACAAAAAAAGTCGAGTTTTACATAATTAAAATGTGAACACGTTTCGCCAAGTTACGTGCCGCTAAACCTATGTAAATTTCAAACGTTTTCTTATTATATTTTCCCCAAAGACGCCTAGACAGGTGTGAGTTTTTGTTTTATCAAATTACTGACAGTGTAAGTTCACAGTACGTCACCGGTGGTGTGTTGTTGTTTCACGGCACCACTTAGTGATATGTCACCGTTCACAGTACTTAGAAGTATTTGATTAATATTTTGGGAGTATTCTGCTAGGTGATTGATGGCAGGAAATCTGGAAGGAAGAGCTGGAGAAGAGAGGGATGGTCATAAGCAGCTCTAAAACAAAATCCATGGTGATATCACGAGAAGAAAGAAGACATCAGATTAAGCTGGGAGAACAGGTCCTGGAGCAGGTCGACCACTTTAAATACCTTGGAGCTATTATAAACCGAAAGGGAGGCATCAAAAAAGAGTTGGCCACTCAAAAAGCAGCAGCTGTGAGACTTTTTCAGGCCATAAATCGAGGATTCCTCAGTAAGAGAGAGAGGTTGGTAAAAAACCGAAGATGGCTGTATACCGCTCCACCTATGTCCCAGTCTTGACATGTGGATGCGAGTCATGGGCAATGGCTACAACCCACAAAAGCCAGATCCAAACCTCAGAAATGAGGTATCTGAAGAAAGTGGTTGAAGTAACACGAAGAGACATGGTCCGCAACCAGACGATACGTCAACGCCTTAAATCCCACCCCCTGCAGACCCAAGTAGAACAGTCCCAACTAAGATGGTTTGGCCATGTCTGCAAAATGGGAGAAGATCGGCTACCACGACAAGCTAGGGAAACAAAGAGCCATGGATCCAGATCCCCAGGACGACCCAGAGTCCGCTGGGAGGACAACATTAGACAATCTTTGAAGGACCGAAGACTAGAATGGAACCAGGCCAGGAGGAAGACAGCCGATAGGATAGTCTGGCGCTCTCTCTTCCAAACCTCTACACCTCACGGTAGAAGGGGAACGACTAAGTAAGTAAGGTTGATGGCAGGCCCAGTAGAAGTTTATATTTCTTCGTTTATCGTTCAAGTTATGAGGTACTGGACCAATCTTCCAGAAGTGTTAATTCTTGATCGAAGATTCTTATATACTGAAGCACATTAAAAACGCACCACCTGTATAATCCAGGAACAGAGTGTGATATGTAAATATAAGTGGTTACAAGTTTACATATTTGGAATCTTTATTCATTTTCCTATGAATCCATGCTTGTCATTAATTTGTACATTTGATTGTTATGAAATTCATTGCATTCTGTGCAGGCAAGGGAGAAAACAAAACATGGAACCAATAAAAAAAATTCATTCACGCTATCCTCAGTATCTGGTATGTCCACCGTGTGCTTGCAAACAAGCTTGGCAGCGGCTCCGCATGGAACGCACAAGTCTCTGAAGGAAATTCCGGGAATCAAGTCCCATTCACGTGTAAGAGCAGCTTCGAGCTGTTGCAGATTAGCTGGAGAACCTTGCCTGTAGACTCTTCGTCCAAGCTCGTCCCACAGATGTTCTATAGGGGACATGTCTGGTGATAGGGCAGGCCAATCAATCGTCACAATGTTCTGCTGCTGTAGATATTGCTGCATAATGCATGCGGTGTGCGCACGTGCGTTATCCTGCTGGAGAAGCTGCAAGTCTGGATAATTTGTGAACGCAGGAGCAACCAATGCATCCAGAACCTCATCTCGATATGTCACAGCGTTAACATTTCCACGGAAGACGTGAAGAGGCAAGCGATGGGGAAAACTGAATCCTCCCCAAATGTGAATACTGCCACCTCCAAATCGGTTGTGCTGACGAACACAGCAATCTGCAAAGCGCTCTCCACACCGTCGCCAAATCCGCATACGTCCATCAGCAAAGGATATGTTGAATCTGCTCTCGTCTGTGAATAGGACAGCATTCCACTGCAGTCTAGTCCATCTGACATGTTGCTCTGCCCATTGCAGGCGCTGCTGATGATGTCTGTGAGTCAAGTTTGGCCCAACATAAGGTCGTCTTGCAGTAAGACCTGTATCTCTGAGTCGTCGTATGACTGTCATTCGAGAGACTTGCCCACGTCCACCCACTATTGCTCTTGCTGTTTGACTTGCCGGGAGAGAACGATTCCTTAGGTGACTCAGCACAATATGACGATCTTGCGCAGGAGTAGTAACTCGTGGTTGGCCACTCCGGGCACTGCCAGTGGTTCCGTAACGTTCATTGAGACGTACAATAGTGCTCTAGTGGCAATTCATCCTTCTGGCAATGACCCGCGGCTCATTCAGGTCTCCAACATACCAATGGCTCGTTGGCGGTCGTTTCCAGATAGTCGTGGCATTTCAAGCACATGTACTGGGTGTGTTGCCTCAACGGCCTTTTTATACCGAGTATACTGCCACACTGCCATCAATGATACCTATACCTTGTAGCGGTATGGCAGCTTGTGTACCCTGACAATCCGCAGAGCTATGCCAGTAGGAGATTTACTCCTTGTAGGTTCAACCAAGCTGGACTGGTCTGCGTGGGTAGAGGTCAGACAAAAGTTGGTACTCTGGTCCTCCAGGTTGGGGGTTTTAGCACAGGGCCGACACCCCTGTCTATGTAAAAAAATCGCACATGTTACGGAAACAACAATAAATGGAAAAACTTTGCTGCGGGACGGACATCCGGAGTCTCAGGCTCGTATGACTGACAGTGGTGAAAGCCGAAAGGAAGCCACTGGCATGAAAACGGATGCCCCGACCACAAAACACGAAACCAGAATTGGTTTCTGGAACGTCAGAACTATGAATGAGGCAGGAAAGCTGAGACAAATCACAGCAGTGATGAGGAACTACAAGATACATATCCTGGGAATATTAGGGGGAGAATAAAAACAGCTACAAGGGAAACAGTACTTTATTCTGGCAGAGAGGATGGTCAGCACAACGAAGGTGTAGCCATTGTCCTGAAGAAAGGAATGGAAAGGTCTTTACTGGAATGGAACCCCATCAACAACAGACTGATAAGAGCAAGACTGAGAGGGAGGTTCACCAACACCACAATTATACAATGCTATGCACCAACAAACGACAGCAAAGAAGAGATCAAGGACGAGTTCTATCAACAGGTACAAAAAGAAATGGAAACTACACCCAGGTACGATCTCATTATAGTAATGGGAGAACTAAATGCGAAAGTGGGAGCACACAATAATTATAAGGAAAGAGTAATGAGGAAATGCGGCAGTGGAACAGCAAATGAGAATGGGGACAAATTAATAAGCTTCTGCAGTATTAACAACCTGGTCATTGGAGGAACACTTTTTCCATACAAGGAAGTGCACAAGTTAACATGGGAATCACCAAACGGACGAGACAGAAACCAGATAGATCACATAATGATCAATGGCAGATGGAGACATGCACTACAAGACGTGAAAGTAAGAAGAGGCGCAGATGTGGGAAGTGATCATCACCTAGTAGTAGCAAGACTGAACGAACGAACGAACGAACGAACTTTATTTTCGAAGGGTAAAGAATTGGGCGCGCAGGCCCGTCTAACATTCTGCTCTTCCACTCTCATTAATCTTAAGTGAAACTCAGAGCTGCTGGACCAGTTGCAGTCAAACAGAAAAGATACAACATCACGAAACTGAAGGATCCTCTCACCAGAAAAGCTTTCGTGGTCGACGTAAAGAGAAGATATGAGATTATCAAAAGCCAGGAAAGAACAGAGACCGATGATGTTGACCTGAGATTCAACATCATCTCAACAATATACAAGGAAAGCAGCAAGTCATGCTTGGGATTCCAGGAAAGAAAGAGCCAAGACTGGATAACACCAGATACGCTAAACACCATAGCGAAGAGAAAGGAAATGAAAAGAAAGAAAACAGAAGCTAAGTCTCCGAGGTTAAAGGCAATATATAGTGAACAGTACAGTCAGCTGGACAAGGAAGTTAAACGTCAAACCCGTGCTAACAAAAGGACATTTCTGGATGACTTAGCAAGACAGGCAGAAGAGGCAGCACTGAGAAATGAACAAAGCACAGTATACAAAATAACTAAAATCATCAGTGGAAAACGAGGTGCAAACAATATTACATTAGTAAGAGATAAGCACGGAAATCTCATCACGACAGTAGAGGGACAGGAAACAAGATGGGCAGAGCATTTCAGAGAAACTCTGAATAAGGAACCACCAGAGACACAATTGAATGTTCCTGAGGCTGAAAATGATCTAGATGTTAATACAGACATCCCACGAAAAGAAGAAATCATCACAGCAATCAAAGGGTTAAAGAATTGAAAAGCTCCTGGTCATGATAACTTAAATGCAGAGCTATTTAAGACAGACCCAGAGCTAGCAGCAGAACTATTAGAACCACTATTTGCACAAGTCTGGAAAACAGGGACAACACCAACAGAGTGGAAAAAAGGAATAATTGTCAAATTGCCCAAGAAGGGAGATCTTGCAGACTGCAATAATTGGAGAGGAATCACTCTTCTCTCAGTTCCCAGCAAAATACTAGGCAGGATAATTATACAGAGAATCTCAAAAGCAGTAGACCACAAACTGAGGAAAGAACAAGCAGGATTTAGAAAGAACAGAAGTTGTGTAGATCATATATTCACCCTCAGGACCATCATAGAGCAGTGCTCAGAATGGCAAAGACAGCTGTACATTAATTTCGTTGATTTTGAAAAGGCTTTTGACAGTATACATATGGACAGTTTATGGAAAATACTGAGGGCTTATGCAATTCCAAGCTGCATAGTGTCAATCATAAAAAGCCTTTATGCCAACTTTACGTGTAGCATTGGGCAGAACAACCTAACCTTTGAAGTGAAGAGAGGAGTACGACAGGGATGCCCCTTATCAACCACTCTATTTTTAACAGTCATAGACTGGGTGATGCGCCAGACAACAGAGGGCAATCCAAGAGGAATAAGATGGGCTACATTTTCTACATTGGAAGATCTGGAATATGCAGATGACATTGCACTGCTAGCACATTCACATCAACACATCCAGGAAAAAACGGATAGACTTAATAAGTATAGCCAGCAGGTGGGCTTAAACATCAACCTAAAGAAGACAGGGGTCATGACGCTCAATGTGAGCAACCCTGAGCCCATATCAGTAAGGAATCAGCAATTGGAACAGACAGATGCCTTCACATACCTAGGATGCATAGTAACACCAGACGGCGGAGCAAGCAAAGACATCAACAACAGAATGAACAAAGCAAGAACTGCCTTTTTTAGTCTAAACAACATCTGGAAGTCCTCTCAGTACAGCACAAGCACAAAATTAGGATTATATCAGAGCTGTGTGCTTTCTGTGCTTCTCTATGGTGCGGAATGCTGGAGAGTTACAGAGAAGGAAATGTCGAAATTGTCCTCTTTTCACACAACATGCCTAAGAAAAATTCTCCGAATCTTTTGGCCGAATACCATCACCAATCAAGATCTGCTTACTCGGAGCAAGCAAGAGGACATGCACACCATCATAGCTGGCAGACGCTGGAGCTGGGTTGGCCATGTCCTCAGAAGAGACCCCGATGCCATCACAAGAACAGCTATGCTATAGACCCCTGAAGGAAAACGAAAGAGAGGCCGACCAAAAACAACTTGGCGGAGGACTGTGGAGGCTGAGATGCAAAGAATGAACCAGAGTTGGGGCACTGTACGAAGGATGGCCGCCGACCGAGCAAAGTGGAATCCATTTGTTGTTGCCCTACAAGACGCCACCAGGCGTAATGGCCACTGACTGCTTTGACGGTTGGCGGCTAAGGATCAAAGCAGAAGAAGAATACTGCCACAACACGTACACATTTTCAGGGTCATAGCTGTTGGGAATCATGTTGCACGTGTAACTTTCATTGTTTTCATGTAGTCTGTACACAAACCCGTGGGTTGAATCATGCACTTTCCATTCCAGCAGCCATTCGCTCTCTACCTCATGACAAACACGGGGAAAATCCATTCCCACACTTTTTTTTTCCAGCTTCTCTGCATCAGTATATATAATAGTGGTGCGTTTTTAATGTGCTTCAGTATATTTCCAGGTTTGTTCGTGTCCTTCTTTGATATTAAATAGTTTGAGTATTAGTGGTAATTGATTCTACCAACAGTCATAACTCTGTAACGGTAGTGATCAAGACAACTGCCTGGAGTTCCAATTAAAACATTTATTGAGCAAAATTTAACATCCAAGATAAAAAGTCAAGTCATTTACAGTTGTTGGATTTCATCCAAAAATGTGGAATCCGCATACATAATCAATTTTTCATCTCTTATCTCAAGTACATTTGGTACATAAATTCCTTGATAATATTCTGATTTTTCGTTATCGTTTATATCTTTCTTGGGCGTAACAGTAAGGGAGGTTTCTACCTTCTGTGTTAACTCCTGTAATTGTCGCTTCTTGTGAATTTTAATATACATTTCTTGAGCTGAATATTTCCTGAAAAATGACTATGTCAAATCGAGAGGTACGTCCAATGGAATAATACCTTAGAGAATGCACCAACTGCGATTCTCTGCCAATGTAAAAACTTCTGTAAGTTTCTTTTCTGATGTCTTCAGAATATACATGAGAAAACCGACGCCACTGTAGATCTGAGAAAAAACTCGAACAGGATTCTTCAACAGAATCTTCAAGCGACCATCACCAACGGCTTTCTATCAGGGAAAATATTAGAGCAACGCTGTTTGCCTGGAAAAGTTTCCCGCCAAAGGTAGCATTGGGCGGCCCACCTACGCCATTGACACTTCATGACTAAGGGAACACTACGGCGTTTACGTCTAGTTTCTGGAGATTACTCTGTTCTAAACTAGACGTTTTAGTAAACAGCGGGTTTTTGAAACTTAAATGATCAAGCCACTTCTTCTAGTACTATTTCGTTTTATTTTTTTTTTATGGTTAATGTTATTGTTATTCTCTAATGTTGTTTAGCATGAATAATGTTATCACGGGAGCCGCGCTGGTGTAATGGCTACGACGTTGTACTGGCGACCAGGTGTTCATGGTTCAAACCCGGCCGTCGGCGTTTGAAGAAATGTTTACGACCGGAAATTTGACTGAATAACCTGAACGGCTCTTGCACATAAATCCCGTGTGGATGGGAAGGAGCGAAGCTCTTGACCGGGTTGGAAGGAAAGTCCACTGACCCCCCAGCCTCGCAATGACATGTCATTGGGCCGAAAGAGCTGGAAAGCTCGAGTGCCGCTGGTTATTAAAAAAAAAAAAAAAAAATGTTATCATAGTTGGCCATCCGGTCACACGTACATAAAAGAAAGAGGTCTTAACTGTTGAATTTTTCAAACTTTTTAAACTGTTGAATTAAGAAGAAGTGTTAATGTTAAATATTTTCATTCAAATGGTAACGAAAATTTTCATGACAGTTTAATGAAGTTTGCTTTCGCAGGTGAAAAGAACGTATGCTCAATATGTTCTGACGTCAGACAAAACACGGCACGGCAGGTCTTTCTGCCCCAAACCTGATTTCGTCACACAACTTAAAAGAGAGGAACGATGTCAGCTGATTTGTGTTTGGAGTGCTGGGTAAACTTTCCGTGAACTGTAAGAACCGGGTCTTGAATCCTTGATGAAGAGCTAATATTCCTGCACTTCCAAAAAAAAAAAAAAAAAATTGTGTACGAGCATTAAACTATTAATTTAATGCAGCAGTAGGCAGCACAGTAGCTGTAAGGTCTAGCAGATCCTGTACAGACCAGATAACCACACTGAGAATAATAGTTGAATAAAGTCTGGAATGGAATTCACCGCTATACATCGGATTCGTGGACTATGAAAAGGCATTTGACAGCGTAGACAGAGAATCACTTTGGAAATTGATGAGGTATTATGGAGCTCCCATGAAGATCATTAACTTAATAAGGAAGACCTATGAAGACATGACTTGCAGAGTTCTTCATGAAGGACAACTTACAGAACCGTTTAGGATTAAAACAGGAGTGAGACAGGGATGCCTCTTGTCTCCACTTCTTTTCTTACTAGCAATAGATTAGGTTATGAAAACATCGACATCACACAACATAATTGGAATTCAGTGGAATCTGACTAAATAGCTTGATGATCTGGATTTTGCAGATGACTTGGCTCTTCTGTCCTATAACCATATTCAGATGCAAGAGAAAATTAAAATTCTCGATGAGAGGTCACAACAAGTGGGCCTGAAAATACACAGAGAAAAGACAAAGATTATGAGAATAAATGATAACAAGGTTGAACTTGAAGAAACGCCACTACAAGATGTACACATATTTTGGCAGTAATATAGACAAAGTTGGAGGGACAGGCAGTGATATCAACAAAAAAAATACAAAAAGCAAGAGGAGCATTCATTGCATTGGGAAACATATTGAGAACAAGAGAAATCAAATCCAGCATGAAAATAAGAATCTTCAACTCAAATGTCAAGTCAGTCCTATTGTATGGCTCTGAGACATGGAGGGCAACAAAAACAACAACCAAAAAGTTACAGACTTTTATAAACGGGTGCTTGCGTAGAATAGAAGGACTGAAATGGTATGACAAAGTCACAAATGTGGAATTGATGACAAGAACCAGACAAGTGCCAGTGGAACAAGAGTTGAGAAGAAAACTCTGGCGATGGATAGGACACACATTGAGGAAACCTGTTGATAGCATTACAAGGCAGTCCTTGTTCTGGAATCCACAGGGAAAGAGAGGCAGAGGTAGACCAAAAACCACATGGAGAAGAGAACTGGAAACAGAGGTGAAAATGATGAGGAAAACATGGAAAGAACTTGAGCGGATGGCACAGGACAGGAAGACTTGGCATGTGTTTGTTGAAGGCCTATACTCCTAGGGGAGCTAAAGGGTACTGATTGATTGATTAAACTATTAATGCAATGCAGCGGTAGGCAGCCCAGTAGTAGTAAGGTCTACTTTAGAAACTGAGCTGACTAAATATCTAGTTAAAAGTAAAGGTGAAAGTAAAGGTGAAAGTAAAGGTGAAAGTAAAGATAGTCCCTTATTAGTAACTACCGTAAGGGAGTGAAGTGTTAGAAACTTCACCATATTAAAAAAGAGGAAAGGATCCCGTTTCACGCCCATTGATGCATATTAGGAATATGGTATTAGGACCATTATTTTCTTGACCATCGGCATACTAGGGGTGATGTGGTCTAAAAATCCCACCTCCTCAACTGGGGATCGAACCACGGACCACTGAGCTAGGAAGCCAGTGCACTAACCACTGCGCTACGGCGGATCTTCACCATATTAAGTCCAGCTTTTTTTATTTGAGTTGGGTTGACCAGTACTCTTCCTCGCTGCCTTTGCATTCCCCAACTCAAGAGCAGAGTCAGGTACCCATTTACAGCTGGGTAAACTGGAACGTGACGATACGAGGTTTCGATCACGGAATCAGGAAACTGTGCCGCGAGAGAAAACCGTTCTAACCACTTAGCCAGTCGGACACTCCACAAAGACCTACCCTGATGAAGTCACATCTGCAGAGTTCGGTGGAAAAATCAGTGTCTATTTTTAGAATAAACAGTTCTGTAATGTTTGCCAGCAACCAACGAGCCTAACACTTCAGCTGTTTTTTTGTTGTCTAGTTTTCTACCTTCTTTATGTCTCACGAGTGGTTTTATGTGTGTAATATTTATTTCTTCTCATTATCTTTGTCTTTTCCCTGTGTATTTTTAGACCCACTTGATGTGTCTTCTCGTCGAGTATTTACATCTTGTCTTGCATGTGACTTTGGTTATGGGACAGAAAAGTCAAGTCGTCCGCAAAATGTAGATTATCAAGTTGTTTAATCCGATCCCGATTGATTCCATTTCTGTAGAGTGATCTATGTTTTAATAGCCGAATCTATAGCCAGTAAGAAAAAAAAAATGGTGACAAGAGACATCCCTGTCGGACTTCAATTCTTATCCCGAACGGTTATGTAAGTTCTCCTTTATGAAGAACTATGCATGTTATGTCTTGAAGAAACGCCCTTACAATATATAGAATCATACACATATCCTGGCAGCAGTATAGACCACGTTGGAGGGACAGACAAAAATATCAAAATAAGAATACATAAGGCAAGACGAGCTTTCACTGCATTGGGAAATATATGGAGATCAAGAGAAATCAAGTCCAACACAAAAATATAAGAATCTGCAGCTCAAATGTCAAGTCAGTCTCAGTGTATGGCGCTGAAACACGGAGAACAACAAATATAACAACGTAAAAGCTACCGACTTTCGCACTTGGATAGAATAAAGGATTGAAATGTGGAACTGATGACAAGAACCAGATTAGTGCCAGTGGTACAAGAGATGAGAAGATGGCGCTGGCGGTTGGTTAGGGCACACGTTGAAGAATCCTATTAATAGCATTACAAGGCAGTCATATTTCAGGAATCCCCAGGGTTAGAGAGTCAAAGGTAGTGTTAAATACTTTATATTCATTGAGGGTCAGATAAATGTTTAAAGCTCTCATATACACGCCTGGTATTTTCAGACGTGCATATGAGCACAAGAATGATATTTTTTTGTAATGTTATTTTCGTACGACCGTGCACCAGTATTGAACGGGGCATGGCGCAGTATGACACGGTGATTTGTTGCTATACGGGCAATGTATTTGAGGCAGATCCGCATAACTATCGTCGTGAATAGACGTGATTGATTATTGCGGTCTTACCCACGTCTAGGAAAGACACAATCATGAAGAAATTATATTCATCTGACAGATTGTCGTGAATTATTCTAATCCCCATATATAAATTAAAACGTAAATGCAAAGCCTAACAAATAAATTTAATAAATGGAAAGAAGAATGGTAAAGAACAGTGCTGTCACAATGACTGTACTCGAAATCCCCCTTGTTTTCTACTTCGTCTGCAAATTGTAACGCTTTCACGTTGATAGTAAAAGCCTACTGTATTATTACCCGCTTTCTTCAATGAAACGTGTACTGTATTTCTTGGAAAAACCTTGAGATACGCAAGCTGATCAATGACCTAAATTTAATATTTCATTCATTCCATTTTATACACGGCGTAACTAAAAGACAGATGGACTAAAGGATAGAGAGAAGGGAGAGGCAGAAAGCAGGGTCACGTGCAACACTAAACACGCGTCGCGCGATACACAATTGCTGCCATCACGCGTGTAAGGCCACATGCACTAACTTTATTTCAATTCGACAGTGATAAAATTCACTACCCTTCCCAGAGTTAGGTTTTAAAATCCTGAAAAACGCTTATTGGGAAAGATGACATTAGATGGGTTTACGTTTGAAAACATGACAGTACCCAGACACCACATGGGGATTGAAGTGAACAGGAGGTGGTAGAAAATGCACATTTTGAATGCAGCCTCCTAGCTCCCTTAAATTCGTATATTTGGGTTCCTTAGGGTTTGCTGACAAAGAATATGTAAAACGTTACGCAAATAGTCTAGGAATTACCAAGTTATGGCCAAAATAAAATAGTGGGGGTGCCTGACAGCATGAAATCATTTCTGCTCATAAAATTTTTTTTTTAACGTGTTTGAAGAAACATTACGTTACGGAAATAGCCTACCATGTTAACTCCTATGTGATTGGAGCGCAACAAATGAAAGACTAAACACGATTGGTCGGACTATAAATACTATCTTGTGTTGTCAGGGGAAACGTGAGAAAGGGGTACTTTTTTGAAAAGATGTGTAGACGTGGTGTGATTGGGTAGAGCTGCGAATATACACAATTCAGAGCGTCTGTTCATTGCCACATCTTGTAATAAACCTACTAAGAAGCAGTGCGTTGAGCACCAGTGTATATTTTTTTTTATAAAATAAAGCCTGGGACATCGGCAGATCGGAGTTGTGCTATATTCATTGCCAGCCAACGAAACTGTTTATTATTATTTCCATGAATTGTGGTAAGCTTGAAATATTCAATATCTTTTAATGAAAATTGAATGTAAATTGATAATTTATGTCTGTATATATGTGTGGTTCAGTAGCGAACATGATGTAAAGCCTATAGTGCTCCAGCCTGAACAGAAGGTGTCGGAGGAAAGTAAAACTGCATGGAATGGCCAAACAGTACACTGACACCTAGATTATTAACTAGAAAGAAATAATGCTGGAATTGCAGAGGCGTAGTAACCATTAGGGAGGGAAATACTGGTATAAAGTATTTCAGATGAAGCTGACAGTTGGCCTAACGCTCTGAACTCAATGTTTGTGATGTATTGTGCGCAGTGTAGAAATGGAGTATAAATTAGTTCTGACGTAGAAGGTACAACCTTCTTGTTTCAGGGACCGTGGTCTTAAAGTTATTGAGCAGCACTTGGTCAGAGCTTTGCTGAAGCCAGAGGTGGACAGCATACTCCTTGGTCCATATAGCATCCAGTGGGGTGGCTCCAGAACTCATTTAAATAATCGAGCAGAGGAGTCTTTTACTGCAGTCATCACGCAAGATAAGAGAGTGTGGCCATGGAGCTCAACATTATGTACCCCCATCTTAAAATGACATTATAAACTAAAATTAAGAGGGGAATTTAATTGTTTTAATACCAGGAACTGAGAACATCTCCAATACTAGTTCCAATAGAAAAAAACTATTGAAGTCATGATGACAAATACCAACAGAGCTTGAACAAAACAAAACCAGTATTACCTCATATTACCACTACACAACTGACACACATAGGATACCATTAATAATATATGTCACTATAAGAATCATATTAATAAATTCTGTACATATAACTTGTAATTAAAATTGATTGTGATTCCTGGTTCCCTTTGTATTTGAATCAGGACACATATACATTCATGACAGCACTGAATACATATGGTTATTTGAAAAGTTATCAGTGACTCCTTTAAGATATCCTCTTAGAGTGTTATATGTATGTGAGTGTCACAGTGTTGTCAAGTGTGGTGGAATAAATTAAATTGTTTATCTGTCTGTTGTTGTTATGACTTACACTTCATCATACACATACCCTAGACATATAACGTAGTCATCACACATTTCCAGAATAATTCTGACTGAGGTATACATATGTGGCAGTAAGTAAGGTTATCTATAATACCCTACTCTTATGAGATATAGATACCTTCACAGCTGATCTCAGTCAGTACACTAAGTCCCCTATAAATATTTATAACATCCCACTTTACCACATATATTGGGGTCTCGCCCTCGGGATTTTGAATCCTTCCCTATTACAAATATTGGGGGTAACTCACTTCAGGGAATAATAAGAATTAAAAGGTATCCTTGGGTGAAAATAAATAAGGTTGAGCTCACAGTGCCTGTGTTGTCTTGAGTTAATTAGTCATAGATAAAATTGTTTAGACATTTATCTGTTAGACAATGGCCGACCTGGCAAAATTTCGATCTGCTGCTGTACAGACTGCGAAAGAGTTAGGAATGGACGGGCAAATTATGATTGCCTATGTCACTGCTGAATGTGACAAATATATTGAACTGGAAGAAAGAAGATTAGAAAAAGAGGCCGAAAGAAAATTAGAGGCTGAGACTAAGAGGTTGCAGATTGAGGCTGAGGCTAAGAGGTTGCAGATTGAGGCTGAGGCTAAGAAATTGGAAGCAGAAGAAAGAAGATTGACTGCAGAAAGAGAAGACAAAAAATTAGCTGCAGAAAGAGAAGAAAAGAGATTAGCTGCAGAGAGGGAAGCAGAAAAGGAGGAGAAGAGATTACAAAGGGAACATGAGTTACGACTAAGGGAGTTTGAGTTTCAAGGCCATGCTCCTGAAAATGGTGCCAGTCCCTTTGCCTCTGATGCTACTGCTAGCCAAGGAGCCTCAACCTCAGCTATGAATTTTCATTTAGATCATTTTGTTGAGAAAGACGATGATATAGAGAGCTATCTCAATAGGTATGAACTATTAGCTACCACGTATGGGTTAGAGAGAGAAAGGTGGAGCTTAAAGTTATCTCAAGGACGTCGTGGGGCAGCTTATGAAGTTTTTGCAAAAATGAGCAGAAGTGATCAGGAAAATTATGACATGCTAAAGCAGGCTCTTTTGTTAAGATATGAAAAGAACGCAGAATTTTATAGGAAAAAATTTAGGAATGCTAAACTACTGTCAGGTGAAACATATCACCAGTTCTCTGCACGAATAGAGACATACTTGGAGAAATGGACTTCTCTGGGGAAAACCCAAGATCTTAAGGAAATGGTCCTTATAGAGCAATTAAGAGAGTCCATGGCTCCAGACCTGAGAAAGTTTCTCATGGAACAAGGTGCAGAGAGGCTGGGTGAGTTGCTAAATGTTGCTGAAAGGTATCAAGCAGCTCAAGCAGAGGTAACAGGTAATAAAAAGAAACAAGTGGATAACTTTAGGGCACCACAGAACTTTAATAAATTTGATCCTAGGGATCAAAACAAAGGTAAGCACCAGTTTGATAGGCCACGGTATGAAAATAAAAATAAAACCCCACAATTCGATGAAAGGAAATATGATGAAAGAAAATCTTTCAACCAAGGAAAAAGGTGGTGTAAAAATTGTAAGATGAACAATCATGACACTGACCATTGTAGAAGGAAACCTCCTCTTTGTGCTGCTATGACATCGGGGAAAAAGGAAAAGAAGGTCAAACCTGAAGAACTACAGGAACCATACCACCCCCCAGTGTGTGAAGATGTCATCTGTAATGGTGTCACTATAAGGTGTTTATATGATACCGGTTTAGATTACGATTCCGTTGTGAGTTCTCACCTGGTGCAGGCCGATCAATACACCACAGAAACAGTGGAGATTCAAACTGCAACCAAGGATGTAGCTACCATGACACTTCCCGTCGCCCGAATAAAAGTGAAAACGCGATATGTGGAAGGAATCATAAAAGCAGCAGTGATAAATGAGCCAATCTACCCTCTGATATTGGGGTGTAGATATGTCTTCTTGGGGAATCCCAAGAGACCTGTGATATTGGCAACAGTGCAGACCAGATCACAGTCTAAAAAGGAGGAGGATAATCCAATAAATACTCATCCAGATGAGATGAGGAAGGCACAGGCTGAGGACAAAACACTCAAGCCATGTTTCAAGAAGTTGCCCAAATCTCATACACCTCCAGGCAAGGGAGAGTTTTATATGAAGAACAAACTGATATATAGGAAGGCTGGATCTGAATCCAATGGTCACGGACATCTGGTCCTTCCCACTTCATATAGGACTAAAGTGTTGGAACTAGGGCATGCGATTCCCTTCAGTGGTCATATGGGAATCAGCGCAACAGGACAGCGAATAGCTTGTCATTATTTCTGGCCAGGAATAACTGAAGATATCAAACGATATGTAAAATCCTGTCCAGAGTGCCAACGAGTAGCACCTAAACATTGGACTGCACCAGCAACTCTGGGGGAAATGCCCATAGTGGGAACACCCTTTGAGAGAGTTGCCGTGGATCTTGTGGGACCTCTCACCCGAACCAAGAGAAGGAACAGCTACATTCTGACTCTGGTGGACACTTGTTCTATGTGGGGAGAGGCAGTAGCCCTGTCATCGATTGATTCTAAACATGTGGCAGAGGCATTGCTCACAATTTTCACAAGGTTAGGCTTTCCCAATCAAATCTTGACTGATAATGGCTCTCAGTTCAAGGGGAAACTAACTGAAGAAGTTTTCAGGATCTTCCAGGCCAAACACTTCCATTGTAGTGTGTACCATCCCCAAGGGAATGGCCAAGTGGAAAGATTTAACGGCACGTTGATGTCGATTCTGAGAAAGTTGGCACACGAAAAACCAGATACATGGGACCAGTACCTGCACGCCACCCTCTTTGCTTATCGGGAGGTACCCCATAGTTCAACCGGTATGGCCCCGGCAACATTATTGTTTGGAAGGCCAATAAAAGGTCCACTCGAAGCTTTGTTAAGAACGTGGACTGATGAAAAGGCAGAGGAAAACATTACATCTTCATACCAATATGTGAATGAGCTGACCACTCGTTTAAAAACTGGCTGGAAACTTGCCAATGAAAATTTGAAACAAGCCAGGAAGAAACATGCTGCCTATTATAACAGGAAGGCGAAAGACAGAGATTTGGCTGTGGGAGAGAAGGTACTGCTTCTTCTCCCCGGGAGTCAGAATAAGTTACAGATTGGATGGCAAGGTCCATATACAGTTTTAGAGAAGGTGTCTAGAACAAATTATAAGATAGATAAGAAGGGGAAAGAAAAAATCTATCATGTGAATCTCCTGAAGAAATATTTGGAAAGAGAACATCAGGAAGAGACACACTTGTTGACCTTGTCCATCGCCATGGAGATGAAAAAGGAACCACTTTCATCATTTGAATATCCATTACACCCCTGTGAGACAGCAGCACAGGTGAAAATCAGTACACATTTAACAAAAACTCAGAAAGAGAGAGTGCAACAGGTTCTAAATAATCATGCAGAGGTGTTAACAGACCGACCAGGGCATACAAACCTATTGGAATATGATATGAAACTGATAGACCCCACACCTGTCTGTATGAAACCATATTCGATTCCGTTTGCTAAGGAGAAAGCTTTGAAGGAAGAGATAGACTATCTGTTGAAGGAAGGAATTATTTCGCACAGTGAATCCTCATATAGTTCCGGTGTTGTACTCTTAAGGAAGCCCTCTGGAGAACATAGACTCTGTATAGATTACAGGAGACTGAATGCTATTACAGAAGGACAGGTGGATCCATTGCCGGATACAAATCAGCTGTTTGCCAGACTAAATAAAGCTAAATATTTCTCAAAAGTGGATCTGAGTAAAGGATACTATCAGATTCCAGTAAAGCCTGAGGGTAGACCATACCTAGCTTTTAGTACCTCAGAAGGACACTATGAGTTTAATAGATTGCCATTTGGATTGAAGAATGCGCCTAGTGTCTTCTCTAGAATGATGAGAAAATTATTGGACCCTCTGAATAATCCATGTATAACAAATTTCATGGATGATATCCTTATAGCAACAGAAACATTTGAGGAACACATTGACTCTCTGAAGATGCTGTTTGATCGACTTAGGGAAGCAAATTTAACAGCCCGACCAACCAAATGTTGCGTTGGATGTAAAGAATTGGAATTTTTGGGACACACAGTTTATCAGGGAAACATGACCCCTGACCCAAAGAATTTAGAGAAACTAAAGAAAGCCCCGAGACCACAAACCAAGAAGGACGTAAGATCCTTTGTCTCATTATGTGATTTCTACCAGAAATATATCAAGAACTTTAATTCCATATGTGCACCGTTAACTGATTTGACACGTAAAGGACATCCAGATCGCATTACATGGACACCACAGTGTGAAATGGCTTACCAAGAATTGAAGGAAAAGCTCACAAGTAAACCTGTTTTGAAATTACCTGACTTAAGTCAAGAATTCATAGTAAGGACGGATGCCAGTAATATTGGGTTAGGTGCAACTCTACTACAGAAATCAGATGCATTGGATGGGGAATTAAGCCCAGTGGCATATGCTAGCAGAAAATTGAATAAAGCTGAAATCAACTACTCAACTAGCGAAAAAGAATGTCTTGCAGTAATATGGGCAATAAAGAAATTCAATATTTATCTGTATGGGAAGGCATTTAAGTTGCAAACGGATCACAAACCTTTATCGTTTCTAGCCCAGGCTAGGCATGAGAACTCTAGGTTACTCCGATGGTCCTTACATTTGGCTCCCTATAATTTTAGCATTGAGTATATATCTGGAAAAACAAATTTGGGAGCGGATTTTTTAAGCCGCCATCCGTGTGATGAGAATCACCGTAAACCCCAGAAATAATAATAAATTTCTCTATGTGTATATAGAATAAAGGACTGACATATAATGTCTGTTTTAAGAGGGGAGATGTCGTGAATTATTCTAATCCCCATATATAAATTAAAACGTAAATGCAAAGCCTAACAAATAAATTTAATAAAAGGAAAGAAGAATGGTAAAGAACAGTGCTGTCACAATGACTGTACTCGAAATCCCCCTTGTTTTCTACTTCGTCTGCAAATTGTAACGCTTTCACGTTGATAGTAAAAGCCTACTGTATTATTACCCGCTTTCTTCAATGAAACGTGTACTGTATTTCTTGGAAAAACCTTGAGATACGCTGTCACGTAGGGTTTATATTCATTTAATTTCCTACATTTTCTTCCTATTCGTTCACCCAAAATTCTCTCTTTTATTATCTCTGTATTTCATTTTTCCCGTATATTTTTCATCCATTCGTTTTGCGAATATTATTTTCATATAATTCGCAAACTTTACCTGTTGCTTTCTCAAAACTGAGAATCGCGCTAGGACGATATTACGTAGATGTCAGGGCTGCAGGGCGTCAGAAGGCGTGATAAGTCGGTTCGCTGAACATAGGACGTAGCAAATCGTCTACATTCTCACCGAGCGCGCGAGCTTCTTCTCGGCACAAGTCCCGGTGAGGTGTGATACTTTACATCTGCACCGGTCAGTATCCAGACATTTGGCTGGAAAATCCCAAACTGACACGGCGCCCACTTGGGCCATGGTCAGCTGTAGTGTGAAAACTGCCCTGAAATGGAGTCAGGCTGTCTGGGATTTGAAACTGACACGCGTACATCGTGGTCAGTAGGTGACAGTTACGACACGCGTTAAGCGGACGTAAATGTTGGGAGTAGGGGAGATAATTTCGCTTGGCGAAGTAAGTTTGGGCCCTTTGTCTGATTTTAAGATATTGGCCAAGTTTGAAACTTTAATTTCATTCTCGCTCATAGACTCCACAGTAGATAGGTCGCTCGAAAACAGAATAGCTGTTAGCGAAGATCTCAGTTTGTTTCGGCAATTTGTCGAACTTCTAGACTTCCAGAAATATTTTCAGCATTTTTATTCTTAAGTTGTGCGACTACCTGTAATTCTGTGGTTGAGGTAATTAATATGATAGATATATAGATTTTGTGAGTGTTAAAGTGTTAAATCGCTTAATTCATTTTAATCTATTTCTTTAGCGCAGAAGAGAAATAAAGTGGTAGGCTATTATATTTTCTAGGGAAGCATTCAGTGGAAAGCAGACTAAAAATTTAATTTCTAGCTTATAACGGCAATTGTAGCTATTTATGAATTTAATTTAACTGCTAATACTCAGTCGAGTGTATTTTTCTAAACTAACTATAAACTCTAGAATCGAGCCTCATGAATGATGACGGGATACGCACGTGTTCCTAATTTATGAGGAATGCTGATTTTTAAATATAACTTACGTCACGGGAAGTTTAAATGATAAGCAAAGCTCTCTGCTTGCAAGTTTAAATGTAAGTTTTAACCAGTACAGATTCTGTTTATTATATTATATGTGTTATTTTTCCTCCACACAGTGAAAAAGTTTTGGGGTGACCCTAACTTTACCAGCACCTAGTAGTAGTTTCCATACTTGTGAAGAAATAGACAGTCCTTATTTTGAACCACGTGGGGTTTTCTCAAGTAACACTGATCTGACGGTGCAAGTTAGACAGAAATACTAATATCCCTATAACGGGTTTTCAAAGACTGTAATGATAAATACTGGACCTTGGAGCCAGCACTTAATTTCTTCTAGAAACTCTATATAATTTGCTGCCTGGTGGCGTGAATATTAACAATCATTTCCCGACTAGATTATATCTTGTGGACAAATCTGTGGTGTGACTAAAGTGAATCCTATACTGAGGGAAGGCACCGACCTGACATTCATCATTTTTTTTAGAAACCTAAGCTATTGACACTGTGCTCTGCTAACTCCCGCGCCTGGAATAATTGTTAGGTGACTTAATCAGACATTTGAACAAATTTGCATACCCAAGTAGTCGTTCCCGGAGACTCCAAGTTAAATACGTCTTTTGGAACTGGGGACTTCTTGGCAGAAGACTGCATTTTTTGAGTCTGTGTGAAAATCTAAAATCAATGTGTTCCAAGAGGCAGCAAGCAAAGTCGTGAGTACCTGAATGAGAAGCCATGGCGGAATGAATGAGTGTACGCTGGTCTGAGTGATATTTTCACTATTATATCTTTGACACCCTGTTGCTGTCCTAATTTTTTTTTCCAATCTGCATAATTTGTTGCTAAGGCTAGAGTTCTTGTGTTTTTGTCTTAGGTTAAATCAGATTTTTTTTTCAAACTCTGTGCATATAATTACGAGATAAAACAAAGAAAAACTCTTAGACTCAAACCCTATGTATCTGTGACTCTGGCGCCATCATCTGTTCTCTTAACGGGGCCGGGCTAAACCTAGAGTTAACACTATAACGGGGCTATCATCCTTGCAACATTTCCTTGATTTTTTTATGACTATGTGTATATGTATTTTCCTTGATGTACTTTCTTTGATGTTGTGAGCCGATTTTTCCTGATATTAAAATCGCTCTTGAATTAAATAATCGTGTTTGGTCAGCTCGTTCTAGATAATATATATATCATTGTTATAGTTTTCCCACGTCTGTGTGTTTACCTGTCGTCACGTGTATGTGCGTGCCTGTGAGTGATAGAAATATACGTAATATGTATATTGGTGTAGTCTGTCTGACGCTGTAACAACTGTTGTAGAAGATAGGTGAGAGAGAGAAGAATTCTTTTCGCTTTCAGAGACAGCCACTATATCAAAATCTATCATCTCACGTGTGTGGAAATTCTATTACCTTTCACTAACTCTCACTGAGTCTATCACCTATTCAAACCTATTCAGAAGGGACCAAACCTAGTCTTAATTCTCCTATCGGAAATCTACGACAAATGGGGACTCGTTTCCGGTCTTTGAACTTAGAATAGGAAGACGAGTACGACAAACGTGGACTCGTCTATCTGGATTTTGAACTTAAGATTCTGTATTCTGATATAGAGTAAGAGTGTGATGTCTTGTGAGTTGTTATATCTTTAAATAATTACCCCCTAGACTAGCGATCTGTTTACGGGCGTGCTGACCACACAAACTAATAAGTTTTTTTTTTCCACAGCATCTTTGAATAATATACATTTTGGTTACAGGTTGATTTTGTCGGGATATATGTTAACTGCTGATTGTAATACTAAATGCTGGTAAAGTGGTGAGTGTATAACATTCACTGGGTACTGAGGCAGAACGGCGTTTGAACTAAGTTAAGGAGTGTGTTTCGGACTTTTTGTCCAGATTAATTCCCTCCCTTACCCGATCTGACTTCAGGGGCGAACTTATAGTGGATTTTTAAAAATTAAGGGATTATTTTTTCTCTTTAATTTTTGCAATATTCTTTTGCTTTTCCACTGTAGCAACTTATTTTTCAGTTGTAATCTTAACTACCATTTATTGGCGTAGTCGTGTTTTGCATTGAGTGCTTTATTGCCGATAATAGCAGCGATAGTTAGATTTTATTTTGGAGGAGGTATCCCAGGGTTAAATATATCATCTTTTGATTTTTGGTAATTTTTTTTTCTCGTAAGTGGTAGGAACCAGGTTATTCTTTTTCCTATTTGCTATCTCCACGTGTCTCAGTCACTGACATAATATGGCCGAGAGGGCAAAGCTTAGACAACTCCTCAGGGACGAAGCGAGAGAGGAGGGACTGGAAGGAGAAGAAGCGAAAGCTTTTGTCAGGGACGAACTTGAGAGATATGATGCGGAGAGGAAAGAAGAAGAACTAAGGAGGAAAGAAGAAGCAGCGGAGAGGAAGGAAGCGGAAGACCGGCTATTACAGCAGAAGAAGATGGATGAAGAAATGGAAATTCGCAGGATGCAGCATGAGGAAAGAGAGAAGGAGAGACAGCATTTGGAAAGAGAAAATGAGCAACGACGACAGCATGAGTTGGCTCTTAAGGCTCTAAAAGTCCAAAGTCTTGGCGCTGCCTCTACCTCCAGCAATGGAGAGTCTTCTCCTCATTCTTCCTTAACTGATCCTGCTAACACTCAATCTCTTCAACTAAATGCTATGTCTTTCACCCTTGAGTCTTTCCCTTGTCCAAATGAGAAGATTGACACTTGGCTAGAAAAATTTGAGAAAATTGCAAGTCTGTACGGTTTAGAGAGGTCGCGTTGGAACATGAAACTTTCCCAGGCCCTAAAAGGTTCTGCTTATGATGTTTATTCTAAGCTGGAAAGTAGCCAACAAGACGACTACGATGTGTTGAAGAAAGCGTTACTGGAGCGCTTTGAAATGAACGCTCGCAAGTTTTTGCAACTGTTTCGCAACAGCCGGAAAGAGAATTCTGAAACTTTTCACCAGTTCTCATCTCGTCTTAAGGGATATCTAACAAAGTGCCTTGAGCTTTCGCAGCTCCCCTCTACCTATGAAGGTCTTGAGGAACTTGTTCTAACTGAACAAATAAAGAACACTTTGTCTGCTGATACCCGGAGATTTCTCGCTGAGCAGGGGGCAGAAAAACTTGAAGACATTTTGGAAAAGTCTGAGCGTTATCACAATGCGCTGGCTGAACTACCGGCCACAAAGCGGAAACCGACAGAGGAGCATTTTCGAAAACATAACCTAGAGCAATCTTCTCAGGCTTCTAACCTAAACAACCACAGAGAAACTGGACCTCAAAACCCCCTCCTGAAAAATCCAAGTTCTACAAGAACAAGTACCCCAACCACCCCAAACAGTCTGATCAACCCGACCGCCCTACATGGCAGCGTAGCCAGAAAGGACAAGGTGGCAAAGGGAGAACCCCTGAGCACGGGACATATGATCAGACCGAGCACACCGAGCCTAAACGCATCGGATGCTTATTAACAGTCTCGCAAGGCGGAATTATTGACAGTGATTCCCAACCTCTTGGGGATAGACCCTCAACGCGAGGTATTGTTACTGTTACTTTGAACGGTTCTCAAACTTCTTGCTTATTTGACACGGGGCTTTCTTATGATTGCATTGTTGCCAGAAACCTGGTCAAACCCGGTCAAGAGACAGCAGAGACCGTCCAACTTTGTGGAGTTCGTAAGAGTGATGCACCTACAGCGCTTCCCATCGCATTGGTGGAGATACACTCTGACTTTGTCAGAGGTGTGATCAAAGCGGCTGTTATGGATGATCCCATCTACCCAGTCATACTTGGCGGGAGATACGTGTGTATTGGGAAACCGGAAGAGCCGATTGTGGCAGCAGTAACTACAAGAGGGCAAACCAAGAAGGAACGGGAGCCTGCGCCAAATTTGTTACCTATGGAACTTAAAGAAGCGCAATACAAGGACCCTACTTTGGCACCCTGCTTTAGGAAACTGCCCATGGCTAAGGAACCCAAACAGCACGGGGACATTTTTTCTGAGGATGGCGTACTTTATCGGAGAACGGGCAAGCCTGACCAAGGTTACAACCAGCTCCTAGTACCGAAACAGTACAGAAGCCAAATCCTAGAAATGGGGCACTCTCTTCCCTTTAGCGGACATATGGGACAGAACGCCACAAACCAACGTATAACCACTCATTATTGGTGGCCAGGAGTAAATACTGATATTATCAGATATGTCAAATCCTGTGCCCAGTGCCAACGTGTGCCACCCAAGCAACGGACCCCCCCAGTCCACATGGGTGAAATGCCAATAATGGGAACACCATTCGAACGGGTTGTGATCGACATTTTAGGGCCTTTCGAAAGGACTAAAAGAAGGAACAGGTTCATCCTGACCTTAGTCGATACATGCACTTTATGGGCAGAAGCTATCCCGCTAACATGCGCAGATGCCAAGCATGTCGCAGAAGCCCTCGTGCAGATTTTCACTCGGTTGGGATTCCCTCAGCAAGTGTTGACGGATAATGGATCTCCATACCGAAACCTGTTGATGGATGAGATCGTTAAGATCTTGAGGACCCAACACATCCACACTAAGCCATATACTCCGGCGGAAATGGGCTCGTGGAACGTGCTAATGGAAACCTCACCATGATGCTAAGTAAGCTGGCACAAGTGAAACCTGAAGATTGGGATCTCTGTATTCCTGCAGCATTATTTGGCTACAGAGAATCTCCTCATACTTCCACAGGATTTCCGCCAGCTACACTCTTATTTGGCAGACCCATTAAGGGCCCGCTTGAAGCCTTACTTCAGTCTCTGACAGACGAGAAGGCGGATGAGACAGTCGTCTCAGCAAGTAAATATGTGTCGGTTTTAAAGGAAAGGTTGAAACTAGGGTGGGACCTAGCAACGACTAACTTTAAGCGAGCTCGCACAAAGCACGCTAACCGATACAGGAAAGTCGCGGAAGAGAGAGAACTGGAAGCAGGAGAGAAAGTTTTGGTGTTGCTCCCTACCGAGAACAACCAACTGAAGATCGGATGGCAAGGGCCGTTTACCGTCCTGAAAAAGATTTCTAAGGCTAACTACCAGATCTCTATTGAAGGAAAGGAGAAGGTTTTCCATTTAAATCTCTTAAAGAGATACTTGGAAAAACCAGTGCCAACCTCCGACCATCTCCTGACGATCGCCAAAACTGACGAAGATGACGATAGTGGCAGGGATATTCCACCGCTATCACAGGAAATCTTTCAAAAATGTCAGAAGCGGCGACGCTCTTTCAAGCGCGCATGGGAGACATTCCGGGGGAAGGAAACTTTGAGGAGTGGACTTGAGTAGGAATTGGACAGAGATGGAGGGGGAAGATGAGAGGGAAGAGGACAGACACCCCCGAAGCTACGGTTATAGGAAATTAAACTCCATAACGTAGACATGGAGTGCTTCCATATCTTAAAGGGGGGAGGCTCTGTCACGTAGGGTTTATATTCATTTAATTTCCTACATTTTCTTCCTATTCGTTCACCCAAAATTCTCTCTTTTATTATCTCTGTATTTCATTTTTCCCGTATATTTTTTCATCCATTCGTTTTGCGAATATTATTTTCATATAATTCGCAAACTTTACCTGTTTCTTTCTCAAAACTGAGAATCGCGCTAGGACGATATTACGTAGATGTCAGGGCTGCAGGGCGTCAGAAGGCGTGATAAGTCGGTTCGCTGAACATAGGACGTAGCAAATCGTCTACATTCTCACCGAGCGCGCGAGCTTCTTCTCGGCATTAGTCCCGGTGAGGTGTGATACTTTACATCTGCACCGGTCAGTATCCAGACATTTGGCTGGAAAATCCCAAACTGACACGGCGCCACTTGGGCCATGGTCAGCTGTAGTGTGAAAACTGCCCTGAAATGGAGTCAGGCTGTCTGGGATTTGAAACTGACACGCGTACATCGTGGTCAGTAGGTGACAGTTACGACACGCGTTAAGCGGACGTAAATGTTGGGAGTAGGGGAGATAATTTCGCTTGGCGAAGTAAGTTTGGGCCCTTTGTCTGATTTTAAGATATTGGCCAAGTTTGAAACTTTAATTTCATTCTCGCTCATAGACTCCACAGTAGATAGGTCGCTCGAAAACAGAATAGCTGTTAGCGAAGATCTCAGTTTGTTTCGGCAATTTGTCGAACTTCTAGACTTCCAGAAATATTTTCAGCATTTTTATTCTTAAGTTGTGCGACTACCTGTAATTCTGTGGTTGAGGTAATTAATATGATAGATATATAGATTTTGTGAGTGTTAAAGTGTTAAATCGCTTAATTCATTTTAATCTATTTCTTTAGCGCAGAAGAGAAATAAAGTGGTAGGCTATTATATTTTCTAGGGAAGCATTCAGTGGAAAGCAGACTAAAAATTTAATTTCTAGCTTATAACGGCAATTGTAGCTATTTATGAATTTAATTTAACTGCTAATACTCAGTCGAGTGTATTTTTCTAAACTAACTATAAACTCTAGAATCGAGCCTCATGAATGATGACGGGATACGCACGTGTTCCTAATTTATGAGGAATGCTGATTTTTAAATATAACTTACGTCACGGGAAGTTAAATGATAAGCAAAGCTCTCTGCTTGCAAGTTTAAATGTAAGTTTTAACCAGTACAGATTCTGTTTATTATATTATATGTGTTATTTTTCCTCCACACAGTGAAAAAGTTTTGGGGTGACCCTAACTTTACCAGCACCTAGTAGTAGTTTCCATACTTGTGAAGAAATAGACAGTCCTTATTTTGAACCACGTGGGTTTTCTCAAGTAACACTGATCTGACGGTGCAAGTTAGACAGAAATACTAATATCCCTATAACGGGTTTTCAAAGACTGTAATGATAAATACTGGACCTTGGAGCCAGCACTTAATTTCTTCTAGAAACTCTATATAATTTGCTGCCTGGTGGCGTGAATATTAACAATCATTTCCCGACTAGATTATATCTTGTGGACAAATCTGTGGTGTGACTAAAGTGAATCCTATACTGAGGGAAGGCACCGACCTGACATTCATCATTTTTTTAGAAACCTAAGCTATTGACACTGTGCTCTGCTAACTCCCGCGCCTGGACTAATTGTTAGGTGACTTAATCAGACATTTGAACAAATTTGCATACCCAAGTAGTCGTTCCCGGAGACTCCAAGTTAAATACGTCTTTTGGAACTGGGGACTTCTTGGCAGAAGACTGCATTTTTTTGAGTCTGTGTGAAAATCTAAAATCAATGTGTTCCAAGAGGCAGCAAGCAAAGTCGTGAGTACCTGAATGAGAAGCCATGGCGGAATGAATGAGTGTACGCTGGTCTGAGTGATATTTTCACTATTATATCTTTGACACCCTGTTGCTGTCCTAATTTTTTTTTCCAATCTGCATAATTTGTTGCTAAGGCTAGAGTTCTTGTGTTTTTGTCTTAGGTTAAATCAGATTTTTTTTTTCAAACTCTGTGCATATAATTACGAGATAAAACAAAGAAAAAACTCTTAGACTCAAACCCTATGTATCTGTGACTCTGGCGCCATCATCTGTTCTCTTAACGGGGCCGGGCTAAACCTAGAGTTAACACTATAACGGGGCTATCATCCTTGCAACATTTCCTTGATTTTTTATGACTATGTGTATATGTATTTTCCTTGATGTACTTTCTTTGATGTTGTGAGCCGATTTTTCCTGATATTAAAATCGCTCTTGAATTAAATAATCGTGTTTGGTCAGCTCGTTCTAGATAATATATATATATCATTGTTATAGTTTTCCCACGTCTGTGTGTTTACCTGTCGTCACGTGTATGTGCGTGCCTGTGAGTGATAGAAATATACGTAATATGTATATTGGTGTAGTCTGTCTGACGCTGTAACAACTGTTGTAGAAGATAGGTGAGAGAGAGAAGAATTCTTTTCGCTTTCAGAGACAGCCACTATATCAAAATCTATCATCTCACGTGTGTGGAAATTCTATTACCTTTCACTAACTCTCACTGAGTCTATCACCTATTCAAACCTATTCAGAAGGGACCAAACCTAGTCTTAATTCTCCTATCGGAAATCTACGACATACGCAAGCTGATCAATGACCTAAATTTAATATTTCATTCATTCCATTTTATACACGGCGTAACTAAAAGACAGATGGACTAAAGGACAGAGAGAAGGGAGAGGCAGAAAGCAGGGTCACGTGCAACACTAAACACGCGTCGCGCGATACACAATTGCTGCCATCACGCGTGTAAGGCCACATGCACTAACTTTATTTCAATTCGACAGTGATAAAATTCACTACCCTTCCCAGAGTTAGGTTTTAAAATCCTGAAAAACGCTTATTGGGAAAGATGACATTAGATGGGTTTACGTTTGAAAACATGACAGTACCCAGACACCACATGGGGATTGAAGTGAACAGGAGGTGGTAGAAAATGCACATTTTGAACGCAGCCACCTAGCTCCCTTAAATTCGTATATTTGGGTTCCTTAGGGTTTGCTGACAAAGAATATGTAAAACGTTACGCAAATAGTCTAGGAATTACCAAGTTATGGCCAAAATAAAATAGTGGGGGTGCCTGACAGCATGAAATCATTTCTGCTCATAAAATTTTTTTTTAACGTGTTTGAAGAAACATTACGTTACGGAAATAGCCTACCATGTTAACTCCTATGTGATTGGAGCGCAACAAATGAAAGACTAAACACGATTGGTCGGACTATAAATACTATCTTGTGTTGTCAGGGGAAACGTGAGAAAGGGGTACTTTTTTGAAAAGATGTGTAGACGTGGTGTGATTGGATAGAGCTGCGAATATACACAATTCAGAGCGTCTGTTCATTGCCACATCTTGTAATAAACCTACTAAGAAGCAGTGCGTTGAGCACCAGTGTATATTTTTTTTTATAAAATAAAGCCTGGGACATCGGCAGATCGGAGTTGTGCTATATTCATTGCCAGCCAACGAAACTGTTTATTATTATTTCCATGAATTGTGGTAAGCTTGAAATATTCAATATCTTTTAATGAAAATTGAATGTAAATTGATAATTTATGTCTGTATATATGTGTGGTTCAGTAGCGAACATGATGTAAAGCCTATAGTGCTCCAGCCTGAACAGAAGGTGTCGGAGGAAAGTAAAACTGCATGGAATGGCCAAACAGTACACTGACACCTAGATTATTAACTAGAAAGAAATAATGCTGGAATTGCAGAGGCGTAGTAACCATTAGGGAGGGAAATACTGGTATAAAGTATTTCAGATGAAGCTGACAGTTGGCCTAACGCTCTGAACTCAATGTTTGTGATGTATTGTGCGCAGTGTAGAAATGGAGTATAAATTAGTTCTGACGTAGAAGGTACATCATTCTTGTTTCAGGGACCGTGGTCTTAAAGTTATTGAGCAGCACCTGGTCAGAGCTTTGCTGAAGCCAGAGGTGGACAGCATACTCCTTGGTCCATATAGCATCCAGTGGAATGGCTCCAGAACTCATTTAAATAATCGAGCAGAGGAGTCTTTTACTGCAGTCATCACGCAAGATAAGAGAGTGTGGCCATGGAGCTCAACATTATGTACCCCCATCTTAAAATGACATTATAAACTAAAATTAAGAGGGGAATTTAATTGTTTTAATACCAGGAACTGAGAACATCTCCAATACTAGTTCCAATAGAAAAAAAACTATTGAAGTCATGATGACAAATACCAACAGAGCTTGAACAAAACAAAACCAGTATTACCTCATATTACCACTACACAACTGACACACATAGGATACCATTAATAATATATGTCACTATAAGAATCATATTAATAAATTCTGTACATATAACTTGTAATTAAAATTGATTGTGATTCCTGGTTCCCTTTGTATTTGAATCAGGACACATATTCATTCATGACAGCACTGAATACATATGGTTATTTGAAAAGTTATCAGTGACTCCTTTAAGATATCCTCTTAGAGTGTTATATGTATGTGAGTGTCACAGTGTTATCAAGTGTGGTGGAATAAATTAAATTGTTTATCTGTCTGTTGTTGTTATGACTTACACTTCATCATACACATACCCTAGACATATAACGTAGTCATCACACATTTCCAGAATAATTCTGACTGAGGTATACATATGTGGCAGTAAGTAAGGTTATCTATAATACCCTACTCTTATGAGATATAGATACCTTCACAACTGATCTCAGTCAGTACACTAAGTCCCCTATAAATATTTATAACATCCCACTTTACCACACAGATGAAGATGAGATTCTTGAGTGAGTCATACCAAGTATATGTATTTATCGATATTTAGCCAGAATACGACTTGTCTTGAAGTATCCAGTCTCCGATACTTAGTCTCCTATGCCGTTGCTGCAGAGCGTCGGCTTGACTAGCTGTGTCAGTCGCTACTGCGTCCATTTAACGACAGGAACTGTTTGGATTATGATATAAGTATATAATTGCTCAAAGAATATTACCATGGTCATTTCTATAAACCCATGTATACTACCAATCCGTTGCCGTAGAGCTTCCGCTAACCTTGATGTAGTCGCGGCTAGTGCTGTCGGTCAACGCCTATGGTGAATGTAATATGCTATGAACATTCTTTGCCATGACCATACTATTGCTCGTGATCCTTGGTTGGTAGCTTATCTAAGAGAAGGAACTCTGAATTCAAATCACCGCTGCCTTACGGGAATATCCATTTATGGAATTGGCTTCGGGAGTAAACCCTGAGGATAAATCCGGAGTCGGAGTCCCTAAGGCAGTCTAATGTCGATTCGACATTATTCTGGCAACTCCTGCGACATGGCTGGTACCAAACTGTATCGGCTACTGCCGTTCCTTTGGATCCACCGGCTGTGTGGAGAGGGGGAACATGCTGCATGGGCAACAGCTTGATCTCCATATAACTGTGCCCAAGCTCGCGCCCTGGAGAGGACACTCCAGCTTCACCCTATAGGTGTCGGCAAAACACGGGAAGTAGCAGTTACCGGTTATAAGCATTTTGCCCAATTGGCGTAGGGCATGGCGCCAGGGGCTACTTCAGACAGTG
>JAMPIV010021294.1:282500-309357 GCA_024509875.1 Oreohelix idahoensis | reverse complement strand
CCTTTCTTTCCACGAAAATCTGTTTGGAGATGTCAGGAACCTTGCGCTGACTACTGCCTTTATTAGAGTCATTAATGTAGAGGTCTGAAGGCGAAGGAAGAAGTAGCAGAAGAATGTAAGTATAACAGCGTGGATTTTATGTTTCACAAACGGGACGAGTGTTACAGGTAAAATAGCAAGACTATTATTAACTGGTTTGGTTTGGTTTGGTTTAGTTTGGTTTTAAGGACCATCTTCATTGCACACGGACAACTCCATAAGTGCTCCGATCTCCTCCCTTAGATCACACACGGATCTCAGCACAGTGCACGAACTCCGTAGCACCGGCCAGGATCCCAATTTGTGTGTACAGGAATCATACATTCTGTCCGTATCTTTGTGATGAGTAGGTTTCCTAACATTTAAATTTTACCAGGGCATCGGCCGTATGGCCTACTCTTTACGATTTCCAACTGCTGAGGGATTGTTAACGTGCGCAATTTGCACACCGGACCTCCTATTTTTTTTCACCCATATCCGAGAAGGCTAGGCATTCGATCTCACTACCCAGGAGATCAGGGAGTAGTATGACGTCATTAGGACCCACGGGTTCTGACCAAAAAAATGTCCATCGAATATATTCCCTGTACTGGGAACCAAACCCGGTACCTTTAGAACACATACCTCTTAGCCAATCCGACCCCCCCCCCCCCACCTTTATGAATTACGAGCAAGTAACCGCCAACAAAAATGATGGTATATTCTTCTTCTTCTTCTTCGTTTGCCCTGAAAAGGACGGTGGTTGCGTTGTGTCTGTTTACGCCTAAGCTGTGATATCTGCACCTTTCGGTCGACACATCCGACTTCAGCACGGCATTTTTTAGGGACCGGGTTTGCCTTCCCATTGCGATCCACACTCGCTCAGCCAGACTGCACTGCTGCAGACTGTTTCCAGGACCACCACGTGGAGGTGGAGTGCGGTCTTGACCAGCTCTGGTTCGCTGGTCCTGATGCAAGCAGTACAGCTATGGGTCGCTGACTGCATTCACTATTGCTGCATCTTTGGGTATATAATTATCTAGTGCTCTATCTGCTTCGTGTTCTGATTAATTATCGCACTAATTCTCCTGTGTTCATTTCATTCCGTTTCGTTCCATTTCAACTTTACATGATATTTGTAGTCACACTTATCATGAAGTATGGTCAATGATCAAAACACTTCGTAAAAATTGAAAGGCCGGTGTGTTATTTTAATCGGTGTTTAATTTAGCTTTCACTGTGCAATGCATTGCTTTTCCGTATTTTCTCGAGAAGGCGGTGGTATTTCTTCGCTGTTTGTTTCGGGACATTTCACTTAGACAATTAGTAATATGAGGATTACGTCCAACTGCATGTTCTGGGGAGTGGTTGGTGTGTGTGTGTGTGTGTGTGTGTGTGTGTGTGTGAGAGAGAGAGAGAGAGAGAGAGAGAGAGAGAGAGAGAGAGAGAGAGAGAGAGAGAGAGAGAGAGAGAGAGAGATTGGAGGATCAGTAGTGAAGGATGTTGTATGTGTTAACGTGTTCAAATGTTATAGTTGGTGAAGGATATTGTAAGTTGTTGACATTTCCATATGCTTGAGATGGTAAAAGATTGTATAAGTCTTGCCACATTTTTATGTTGCAACAACTAACAGAATATGACAGAAGGAGAGCGAAGACATGACAGACTAATAAGCTTCAAATTAAAACATATTTCTACAATTAAAGCAACATGCATTCGCTACAGAAACAATATACAAACTAGAATGTCAGTGCCTGGATTAATAAAACCAGATCTGCCTTCAGCTCTCACAACAATATGTAACTATGCAGGCTTTTCTCTGACGGGAAAACATTACGCATCGCAAGACAAACGCAAAACATGATATAATCTTTGGTTCGGAAACGTGGCATGTCACTAAGATTACAGCGCTTAAACGTCAGCTAAAGGTACTCACTACTGATGAATGTATCTGTAGCACTGATAAAATTACTGCTATCCACGTCGTGCAGGAATGCCCTATATTTTAAGAACAGACAAAGCGCATACGGGTATCGGCACTATCAGCTCAACAATAAATAATCTATGGAGATGTCAGCAGCCTGGTATCGATCATTGCCTTTAAAGCAAATTCAAGTTTGTCCCTGAGGATGTTGGAAGGAGCAAATTTTCGCCAACCGACAGCAGCCACTATACGTGGAGATTCACAAGAGACGAGTGATGACGCATAGGACATATCCGGAGGAAAAAATGATGCAGAATAACCAGACATGCCCACGACTATTAACTCACATAAGAACAGTGTGGAATCTGAGAGATTCTGGTGAAACAATAGAAGAAAGGTGCCGAAAAGACCTGAATCTTCCGGGCAAGTCTAAGGAAGACAATCCAAAACGTAAGTCGGTGGCGAGCAACATGTGCGGCTCACAGATGCACTGGCAAAGAAAATCATGGCTGATTATACACTTTTATAATACGCGGACGCCGGAATTAAGTTCGCCATGTTCTCAAAAGAAACACTGAACCATCACCAAAACTTCCATGCTATGGACCTGTTAAAGATGATTTATCATGTATGTATTTGACATGTTGACCATGTTTTGATTTATCATGTATTTGACATGTTGACCATGTTTAGTTCTGTTATCAGTTAATCTACGCGCTAACAGTTCTATTCGTGGCCAGCATGATGTATTTTGCACTTATATAAATGAACCGATATTAGTCTGACGTCACTTGTGTATGATGACGCGTTTTGGTGCTTAACATAATTTATGCAAACCGTTAGATGGGGCCTTTCGTTATCAGATTTTGATCAAGAAGGACGTCAAACATACATGCCACATGCTATGGTTTACCCATAATCTGTACAAGGTGTTTGCATTTTCAAATGTGTACACCCCGTACATAATTTCTGTACAGGTTTTCTAACCCATTCCCCTTATTACTGTGTCTCAGCGTTCTTTTATAAGGTCCTAATTGGACAGGATTTCCCAGTCTGTTAGTGATAATTAAGCACAGAAATAGACTAAATGATGACACCATCACATTATTTTTACAGTGTAAAATAAACTCAGACATTTATTGTTTGGGTTTTAAAATAAGTGAAGACCTGCTTTAAAAGGCAAAGTCCCCGTGTCTCATTTATAATGCAGATCACTGTAATTGAAAATATTTGTACACGAATTAACTCTTTTGATATGTTTTTTTTCAGTCTTTGTACAGGTTTTGCGGGTCTTTGTACAGGGTTTTGGATTTTTTGTACAGGTTTTTCATCTATGAGGTGTGGCATGTATGGTCAAAGCTGTTGCTACTTATTTTGAAGAGTATCTACTCTTCTACGTGACTGTATATTGTACGAAGGACTCCACTGATATTATACAGTATATGATTCCGAACAGAAGGATTGAGTTCGAGGAAGTATTTTCACAGAGAAGTATTGCTATCGCAATTTAAAATATATAAATATTAACTCCACGTCTGGGGTTCGATACTTCAGCGATTTCATGATGGCACTGCGTAGTAAATGTTCCAGATGTGTGATGTTCCAAGGAGGACTGTAAGTATAACATGTTTTCAAATGAACTTGTTTAATGTCATAATAAATATGCCGGTATTTGTGGACAGAAAAAAAATCAACCAGGTGTTGGAGTCCGTGCATGAACTGTAATTTTCTTGACAACCCCAAACCATTCGCAAACATCCATAAGCACGATGCTCAAGATTATTAACCATCTATAATAATACTAAAACAAGCCTCAACAGGACCCCAGAAAGAAGGCAAAAGAGCGGCTGGCCAAAAACAACATGGCTGAGAGCTGCTGAGTCCGAGATGAAAAGCATAAACCAGAGATGGTATGGTGTACCATACAAAGGATGGCTACGGACCGAGCAAAGTGGAGAAAGTTTGTTGCTGCCCTACAAGATGCCACCAGGCGTAAACGTCAGCTGCTAAGGATTCAAGAAGAAGAAGATTTTGATTCATTACAAATGCTTATACCTATCTCTGTTAACAGGACAAGTAAATTAACAAAGAAAGATGCTTAAAACATACACAATTCATGGATTACTTTTTTTTTTTTTTCGTACGCCCGCTAATACTGGAGACGAAATCTCAGGTTATTATTAATGTCTAACCTGCCATCGATTTTACGTGAGTATCCCTTTTTTTTCTTGTACAGAGACAGGTGTCCCTCGCCATTCAGGCAGATACTCGCCGATTTCGGAGGTACCCATTAGAGCTGGGTCGGCTCAGGAGCCGCCAATCCCTGGTCGACGACACTTCTTCAAATGTCTCGCCAGGTCTCGAGTTAATCCAGTCTAAATCCCGGTCGACGAAAAATCCTCAAATGCCGTCGCCCGGGTTTGATCCTGAATCACCCGGTCGCCAGAGCGGTGTTGTAACCACTATGCTAGCGCGGCTCCCATGGATTACTAAAATGGGTCAGAATTGAAAGACGTCAATAGATTCAAGTAACTGAGCACGGCATTACCATCAGATGGAAGCTGTATCTCAGAGAAGAAGAGCAGAACAGTCTAAGCAAAAGTGGCGTTCAATGAAATGGAAACTATTTTATGGAACTAATCTTTGCAAGTGGAAGTATGAAAAGGTTCTTCAGTGCTACACGGAGTCAATCCTGATATATGGAAGAGAATCACTGACAATTACTAAATAAGTAATAAGATTGATCCCTGTAGGCCACGGAGATGTGTTTTAAGGGACGAAGACCGCCAAAATAGTAATGAGGACGTCTCGAAAGAGACCAGTGCGCAAAGAAAGTTGGTTCTCAAATTAGAAGCTATTTGTGGGCATCTTGTGTTATGTCTATATAAAAATATAGATTTGCACAACTGACACACAAACACTAAACCAACATAGTAGCACAGGCGCCCACGTATACAAACACAGAAATACAAAATTACAAATCTATGCCCATATATTATATGAACACACTGTCGTGAAATATTCTAATCCACATATATAAATTAAAACGTAAATGTAAAGCCAAACACATAAATTCAATAAAAGGAAAGAAAAATGGTAAAGAACAGTGCTGTCACAATGACTGTACTCGAAATCCCCCTGTGTTCTCCTTCGTCTGCAAATTGTAACGCTTTCACGTTGATAGTAAAAGCCTACTGTATTATTACACGCTTTCTTCAATGAAACGTGTACTGTATTTCTTGGAAAAACCTTGAGATACGCAAGCTGATCAATGACCTAGATTTAATATTTCATTCATTCCATTTTATACACGGCGTAACTAAAAGACAGATGAAAGTAGGAGAGAGAGAGGGACGACTGAAGGCAGGAAGCATGCAACACTACACGCGTCGCGCGATTAATAGTAACGCAAATCACGCGTGTAAGGCCATTAGCACTAACTTTTTTTCAAATAAACAGTGTCAGAAAAACACTACCCATCCGAGAGTTAGGTTTTAAAAAACATGAAAAATGCTTATTAGGAAATATGAAATTCTACTGAATTACATCTAAGCTCCTGAAAGTACAGAAGACACCCTATGACAAAGAAGTGAACGCGTGGTAAAAAACAAATATACGACTATCTTTGGAAAACACATATTTTGAACGCCACCATGTAGCTCGCTTTAACTTATATATTATTGTACGGCAGGACTTGCTAGCAAAGAATATGTTAAACGTTACGCAAATAGTCTAGGAATTACCAAGTTATGGCCAAAATAAAATAGTGGGGGTGCCTGACAGCATGAAATCATTTCTGCTCATAAAATTTTTTTATAACGTGTTTGAAAAAACATTACGTTACGGAAATAGCCTACCATGTTAACTCCTATTTGATTGGAGCGCAACAAATGTAAGGCAAAACACGATTAGTCGGACTATAAATACTATCTTGTGTTGTCAGGGGAAACGTGAGAAAAGGTACTTTTTTTGAAAAGATGTGTAGACATGGCTTGATTGGTTAGAGCTGCGAATATACTCAATTCAGAGCGTCTGCTCCTTGCCACATCTTGTAATAAACCTACTAAGAAACAGTGCGTTGAGCACCAGTGTATATTTTTTATAAATAAAAGCCTGGGACATCGGCAGATCGGAGTTGTGCTATATTCATTGCCATTCAACGTCACTGTGTATTATTTCCATGAATTGTGGGACCGTGGTCTTAAAGTTATTGAGCAGCACCTGGTCAGAGCTTTGCTGAATCCAGAGGCGGACAGCATACTCCTTGGTCCATATAGCAACCAGTGGGGTGGCTCCATAACTCATTAAAGTAATCGAGCAGAGGAGTCTTTTACTGCAGTCATCACGAAAGTTAAGAAAGTGTGGCCATGGAGCTCAACATTATGTCCCCCCCCCCCCCCCCCTCTAAAATTGACAGTAAATAAAGAGGGAATTTAATTGTTTTAATGCCAGGAACTGAGAACATCTCTAATACTAGTTCCAACAGAAACAAACTATTGAAGTCATGATGACAAATACCAACAGAGCTTGAAAAAACAAAACAAAACCAGTATTACCTCATATTACTACTACACAACTGACACACATAGGATACTATTAAAAATATATGTCACTACAAGATTCATATTGATAAATTCTGTACATATAACTGGTAATTAAAATTGATTGTGATTCCTGGTTCACTTTGTATTTGAATCAGGACACATATACATTAATGACAGCACTGAATACATATTGATATTTGAAAATTTATCAGTGACTCATTTAAGATATTCTCATAGAGTGTTATATGTATGTGAGTGTCACAGTGTTGTCAAGTGTGGTGGAATAAATTAAATTGTTTATCTGTCTGTTGTTGTTGTGACTTACACTTCATCATATACATACCCTAGACATTCAACGTAGTCATCACTATATTCCAGTATAATTCTGACTGAGGTAGAAATATGTGGTAGCAAGTAAGGTTATCTATAATACACTACCCTTATTAAATATAGATACCTTCACAGCTGATCTCAGTCAGTACACTAAGTCCCCTATAAATATTTATAACATCCCACTTTACCACATATATTGGGGTCTCGCTCTCGGGATTTTGAATCTCTCCCTATTAAAAATATTGGGGGTAATTCACCTCAGGGAATAATAAGAATTAAAAGGTATCCTTGGGTGAAAATAAATAAGGTTGAGCTCACAGTGCCTGTGTTGTCCTGAGTTAATTAGTCATAGATAAAATTGTTTAGTTAAATATTTTAGACATTTATCTGTTAGACAATGGCCGACCTGGCAAAATTTCGATCTGCTGCTGTACAGACTGCGAAAGAGTTAGGAATGGACGGGCAAATTATGATTGCTTATGTCACTGCTGAATGTGACAAATATATTGAACGGGAAGAAAGAAGATTAGAAAAAGAGGCCGAAAGAAAATTAGAGGCTGAGACTAAGAGGTTGCAGATTGAGGCTGAGACTAAGAAATTAGAGGCAGAAGAAAGAAGATTGACTGCAGAGAGGGAAGCAGAAAGAGAGGAAAGAAGATTGATTACAGAAAGGGAAGCAGAAGATAAAAGATTACAAAGGGAACATGAGTTACGACTAAGGGAGTTTGAGTTTCAAGGCCATGCTCCTGAGAATGGTGCCAGTCCCTTTACCTCCGATGCTACTGCTAGTCAGGGAGCCTCAACCTCAGCTATGAATTTTCATTTAGATCATTTTGTTGAGAAAGACGATGATATTGAGAGCTTTTTAAATAGATACGAATTATTAGCTACCACGTATGGGTTAGAGAGAGAAAGGTGGAGCTTAAAGTTATCTCAGGGACTTCGTGGGGCAGCTTATGAAGTTTTTGCTAAAATGAGCAGAAGTGATCAGGAAAATTATGACATGCTAAAGCAGGCTCTTTTGTTAAGATATGAAAAGAACGCAGAATTTTATAGGAAAAAATTTAGGAATGCTAAACTACTGTCAGGTGAAACCTATCACCAGTTCTCTGCACGAATAGAGACACACTTGGAGAAATGGACTTCTCTGGGGAAAACCCAAGATCTTAAGGAAATGGTCCTTATAGAGCAATTAAGAGAGTCCATGGCTCCAGACCTGAGAAAGTTTCTCATGGAACAAGGTGCAGAGAGGCTGGGTGAGTTGCTAAATGTAGCAGAAAGGTATCAAGCAGCTCAGGCAGAAGTAACAGGTAATAAAAAGAAACAGGTGGATAATTTTAGGGCACCACAGAACTTTAATAAATTTGATCCTAGGGATCAAAACAAAGGTAAGCACCAGTTTGATAGGCCACGGTATGACAATAAAAATAAAAACCCACAATTCGATGAAAGGAAATATGATGAAAGAAAATCTTTCAACCAAGGAAAAAGGTGGTGTTAGAATTGTCAGATGGACAATCATGACACTGACCGTTGCAGAAGGAAACCTGTGTATATGGCCACCCTTCAGGTCAGGTCGACCTCAAGACAGGAGGAGGATATTATGTTGAATACCACTCCAGAAGAGATGAGGAAGGCACAGGCTGGGGACAAGACCCTCAAGCCTTGTTTCAGGAAATTGTCAACTTGTCATACAACTCCAGGCAAGGGAGATTTTTACATGAAAAACAAGTTGATGTATAGGAAGACTGGAGCTAGATCCAAAGGTCAGGGACAGCTGGTACTTCCTAAAAGATATAGGGCAGACTTAATAAGGAGCCTACATGTGAAACCAGATGGGGACCATGAGAAAATAGGTACTATCATCCAAAAGGTGGCTCACAATTATTATTGGCCCAAGGCAAGATGGGACATTGAGAATTTTGTAGAAATGTGTAGCATAGCACATGAGGGAACACCCACAAGTGGGAACATTGATCAGGACCTGGACACGCCACGGGGCAACATTAGGCCTGATAATAAAAAGAAAAATAGATTTGATAAAGTGGACCAAATGGAATGGGAAGCCCCTTTTCACGGACAAGCTTCACTTAACTGTTTTACAATGGCCACTATGCGGAGAGTGCAAAAAGATGTCTTACCCCAGGATAAGCCGAAAATCCCTCAATCGGACTTAAACAAACTGGAGGAAGAGGATGTAGAGAGGACATCTCTCATCAAGAATTTTAAGTGGGGAGACAGCCCCAGGAAAAAAATTAGTAGCGGTCGTTTTGTGCATGATAATTCTGGGAAGAAAAATCATCACTACAGCGCTTCGAGTGGACGAGACCATACCGGTGCATGGACAAATAGGTCCACAAAATTAAAGCTCCACATGTAACGCTGTTAAGAACGTGGACTGATGAAAAGGCAGAGGAAAATATTACATCTTCATACCAATATGTGAATGAGCTGACCACTCGTTTAAAAACTGGTTGGAAACTTGCCAATGAAAATTTGAAACAAGCCAGGAAGAAACATGCTGCCTATTATAACAGGAAAGCTAAAGACAGAAATTTGGCTGTGGGAGAGAAGGTACTGCTTCTTCTCCCCGGGAGTCAGAATAAGTTACAGATTGGATGGCAAGGTCCATATACAGTTCTAGAGAAGGTGTCTAGAACAAATTATAAGATAGATAAGAAGGGGAAAGAAAAAATCTATCATGTGAATCTCCTGAAGAAATATTTGGAAAGAGAAAATCAGGAAGAGACACACTTGTTGACCTTGTCTATCGCCATGGAGATGAAAAAGGAACCACTTTCATCATTTGAATATCCATTACATCCCTGTGAGACAGCGGCACAGGTGAAAATCAGTACACATTTAACGAAAACTCAGAAAGAGAGAGTGCAACAGGTTCTAAATAATCATGCAGAGGTGTTAACAGACCGACCAGGGCATACAAACTTATTGGAATATGATATGAAACTGATAGACCCCACACCTGTCTGTATGAAACCATATTCGATTCCGTTTGCTAAGGAGAAAGCTTTGAAGGAAGAGATAGACTATTTGTTGAAAGAAGGAATTATTTCACACAGTGAATCTTCATATAGTTCCTGTGTTGTACTCTTAAGGAAGCCCTCTGGAGAACATAGACTCTGTATAGATTACAGGAGACTGAATGCTATTACAGAAGGACAGGTGGACCCATTGCCGGATACAAATCAGTTGTTTGCCAGGCTAAATAAAGCTACATATTTCTCAAGGGTGGATCTGAGTAAAGGCTACTATCAGATTCCAGTAAAACCTGAGATCAGACAAAATTGTTAGATGTAAACATTTCGGAGGAACGTAATGAATCCCTGAGTTGCCTCTTTGATTGAGGATATTCCGAATGTTTCATACAGGCTAATAAGAAGATTATAGGATCCACTACGAAAACTCTGCTATCACCAGGTATATGTTATCTCCTCATAACGTACATTTTGAGGAAAATCTAATGTTCTCTGGACATGTCATTGCGCAGACTCAGAGAAGAGAAATGGTGAATAAGGGTTGTGAAGCAGCATTAAGACAAGCAGTCACACTTGCGGCTGTTCAGTAACATAACCGAAAAATATTATTTGTTGTAGAGGTCTGAGGCAGATTTCATGAGTAGTGCCTACTCTGAATGGACCCAACTACATAAAACCATGATAGCACAACAGCAGAGTAAAGTCAAGTTGACTTACATTTATCTATGTGTATATAGAATAAAGGACTGACATATAATGTCTGTTTTAAGAGGGGAGATGTCGTGAAATATTCTAATCCACATATATAAATTAAAACGTAAATGTAAAGCCAAACACATAAATTCAATAAAAGGAAAGAAAAATGGTAAAGAACAGTGCTGTCACAATGACTGTACTCGAAATCCCCCTGTGTTCTCCTTCGTCTGCAAATTGTAACGCTTTCACGTTGATAGTAAAAGCCTACTGTATTATTACACGCTTTCTTCAATGAAACGTGTACTGTATTTCTTGGAAAAACCTTGAGATACGCAAGCTGATCAATGACCTAGATTTAATATTTCATTCATTCCATTTTATACACGGCGTAACTAAAAGACAGATGAAAGTAGGAGAGAGAGGGACGACTGAAGGCAGGAAGCATGCAACACTACACGCGTCGCGCGATTAATAGTAACGCAAATCACGCGTGTAAGGCCACTAGCACTAACTTTTTTTCAAATAAACAGTGTCAGAAAAACACTACCCATCCGAGAGTTAGGTTTTAAAAAACATGAAAAATGCTTATTAGGAAATATGAAATTCTACTGAATTACATCTAAGCTCCTGAAAGTACAGAAGACACCCTATGACAAAGAAGTGAACGCGTGGTAAAAAACAAATATACGACTATCTTTGGAAAACACATATTTTGAACGCCACCATGTAGCTCGCTTTAACTTATATATTATTGTACGGCAGGACTTGCTAGCAAAGAATATGTTAAACGTTACGCAAATAGTCTAGGAATTACCAAGTTATGGCCAAAATAAAATAGTGGGGGTGCCTGACAGCATGAAATCATTTCTGCTCATAAAATTTTTTTATAACGTGTTTGAAAAAACATTACGTTACGGAAATAGCCTACCATGTTAACTCCTATTTGATTGGAGCGCAACAAATGTAAGGCAAAACACGATTAGTCGGACTATAAATACTATCTTGTGTTGTCAGGGGAAACGTGAGAAGGGGTACTTTTTTGAAAAGATGTGTAGACATGGCTTGATTGGTTAGAGCTGCGAATATACTCAATTCAGAGCGTCTGCTCCTTGCCACATCTTGTAATAAACCTACTAAGAAACAGTGCGTTGAGCACCAGTGTATATTTTTTATAAATAAAAGCCTGGGACATCGGCAGATCGGAGTTGTGCTATATTCATTGCCATTCGCACCTGGTCAGAGCTTTGCTGAATCCAGAGGCGGACAGCATACTCCTTGGTCCATAGAGCAACCAGTGGGGTGGCTCCAGAACTCATTAAAGTAATCGAGCAGAGGAGTCTTTTACTGCAGTCATCACGAAAGTTAAGAAAGTGTGGCCATGGAGCTCAACATTATGTGCCCCCCCCCCCCCTCTAAAATTGACAGTAAATAAAGAGGGAATTTAATTGTTTTAATGCCAGGAACTGAGAACATCTCTAATACTAGTTCCAACAGAAACAAACTATTGAAGTCATGATGACAAATACCAACAGAGCTTGAAAAAACAAAACAAAACCAGTATTACCTCATATTACTACTACACAACTGACACACATAGGATACTATTAAAAATATATGTCACTACAAGATTCATATTGATAAATTCTGTACATATAACTGGTAATTAAAATTGATTGTGATTCCTGGTTCACTTTGTATTTGAATCAGGACACATATACATTAATGACAGCACTGAATACATATTGATATTTGAAAATTTATCAGTGACTCATTTAAGATATTCTCATAGAGTGTTATATGTATGTGAGTGTCACAGTGTTGTCAAGTGTGGTGGAATAAATTAAATTGTTTATCTGTCTGTTGTTGTTGTGACTTACACTTCATCATATACATACCCTAGACATTCAACGTAGTCATCACTATATTCCAGTATAATTCTGACTGAGGTAGAAATATGTGGTAGCAAGTAAGGTTATCTATAATACACTACCCTTATTAAATATAGATACCTTCACAGCTGATCTCAGTCAGTACACTAAGTCCCCTATAAATATTTATAACATCCCACTTTACCACACACACATAAAATTATACCAACCTGCTGGTAACGGTTATAATTAGGACTTATTTTTCCTGCTGACCATCTGTCATCATTGTCAATATTCAAATGCCTGACCTCTGACCTGTGCTTTCTCACTCTGGCTGATAGCCATGTCGATATTACGGCATTTTCAGATTCACTCCAAGCAGGTGAGAAAAACGTGCATTCACAAAGAAAAAATAGCAAACGAAACGATCCTTCACATCTCCCACAGAGGTGTAGCCATCCGGAAATACACGTAGCGTCTCTTGGCTTTGTCCAAGTCAATGGGAGCTCATCTTTGGCTTGACTGAAGCCTGTTTAACTAGAAACTGCTCTCATCTTGTCCAAACATGGCGCCATTGTTGGCGACTATCCAGATTTTAAAGTGAGCATGGTTGTACCCAGCTTGACCAGCGTGACACTGATTCCCGCGAGCAAATGTTGAACTCTGAACCTCAAAAAGAAAGATCGTCGAAATTTTCTGATGTGGAAAAATCTGTAGCTGAGTAATGGCTGGAGGAGGAACAATAGGAAGTTTAGAAGGAGACGTTGAGTGTGTAGAAGAGACGAGAGAAGTATAAGCAGAAGAAACATAAGTAGGCGTGGTACCACAATAAACAGACGTTGAAGAAATAGTAAGAAGTTGTAGAAATACAGGGTGATTGATAACTCACGTCCTATTTTTAAATCTTGATTTCCTCGCTTGAATCTGTTAGACGTATATCAAACATAGGTCAAACCAAGGGGCAGTAACTGACATTTGACAAAGACGTTTTATTTTTATGTTTCCAGAAACATAACAGAATATAACATATACAATTTTCAAAAAACTGACATGACAGGAGGGAGTGAAAATGACTACTCGTTATGAAATTATGTGCTGAACAGATCACATCTCACGCTGAGCTGTAATAGCTAATGTGTCACAGTATTAATGTCATAAAATGGCAGTTAAGTATCTTTATTTTGATATTTGTTTCGCATACATTAGTTGGATAGATGTGAAGAAATAACAATTTAAAAATATGGAGTGACTTTTAAATCACCTGTAGAAATAGCTCACTGATATTAATGCTATTAATAATACTGCTGCTACTACTATTATCACTACAATTACAACTACAGATACAACGACTACCGCTACTACTGCTGTTACTTTTACAAATAATATTGTTGCTTTGCTGCTGCAGCTACGACTAGTACTACTACTGATACTACTACTACTACGACTACTATTAGTAGTAGTATTGCTGCTGCTACTACTATTTGTACTACTACTACTAATACGACTACTAGTACTAATGCTACTTTTACTACTACTATTTGCACTGCTACTACTACTAACACCACTAGTACTACTAGTACTGCTACCACTACTAACACCACTAGTACTACTAGTACTGCTACTACTACTACCACCACTAGTACTACTACCACCACTAGTACTACTACAACTAGAACTACTACTACTATTACTACTACTGGTGCTACTACTACTAATGCTACTTTTACTACTACTATTTGTACTGCTACTACTACTAGTACTAATACTACTTCTCTTACTACTACTGGTACTACTACTACTACTAGTACTGCTACTACTACTGGTGCTACTACTACTAATGCTACTTTTACTACTACTATTTGTACTGCTACTACTACTAGTACTAATACTACTTCTATTACTACTACTGGTACTACTACTACTACTAGTACTGCTACTACTACTACCACCACTAGTACTACTAGAACTACTACTACTAGTACTGCTACTGGTGCTACTACTACTACTACTACTAATGCTACTTTTACTACTACTATTTGTACGCTACTACTACTAGTACTAATACTACTTCTATTACTACTACTGGTACTACTACTACTACTAGTACTGCTACTACTACTACCACCACTAGTACTACTAGAACTACTAATACTAGTACTACTACTACTACTACTACCACCACTAGAACTACTAGTACTGCTACTACTACTACCACCACTAGTACTACTACCACCACTAGTACTACTACAACTAGAACTACTACTACTATTACTACTACTGGTGCTACTACTACTAATGCTACTTTTACTACTACTATCTGTACTGCTACTACTACTGGTACTAATACTACTTCTATTACTACTACTGGTACTACTACTACTACTAGCACTGCTACTACTACTACCACCACTAGTACTACTAGAACTACTACTACTAGTACTGCTACTACTACTGGTGCTACTACTACTAGTACTAATACTACTTCTCTTACTACTACTGATACTACTACTACTACTAGTACTGCTACTACTACTGGCACTACTACTACTAATGCTACTTTTACTACTACTATTTGTACTGCTACTACTACTAGTACTAATACTACTTCTATTACTACTACTGGTACTACTACTACTACTAGTACTGCTACTACTACTACCACCACTAGTACTACTAGAACTACTACTACTAGTACTACTACTACTACTACCACCACTAGTACTGCTACTGGTGCTACTACTACTACTACTAATGCTACTTATACTACTACTATTTGTACGCTACTACTACTAGTACTAATACTACTTCTATTACTACTACTGGTACTACTACTACTACTAGTACTGCTACTACTAATACTAATACTACTACTACTACCACCACTAGAACTACTAGTACTGCTACTACTACTACCACCACTAGTACTACTACCACCACTAGTACTACTACAACTAGAACTACTACTACTATTACTACTACTGGTGCTACTACTACTAATGCTACTTTTACTACTACTATTTGTACTGCTACTACTACTAGTACTAATACTACTTCTATTACTACTACTGGTACTACTACTACTACTAGTACTGCTACTACTACTACCACCACTAGTACTACTAGAACTACTACTACTAGTACTGCTACTGGTGCTACTACTACTAGTACTAATACTACTTTTACTACTACTATTTGTACTGCTACTACTACTAGTACTAATACTACTTCTATTACTACTACTGGTACTACTACTACTACTAGCACTGCTACTACTACTACCACTACTAGTACTACTAGAACTACTAATACTAGTACTGCTACTACTACTACCACCACCACTAGAACTAATATTACTAGTACTGCTACTACTATTACTACCACCACTAGTACTACTACAACTAGAACTACTACTACTATTACTACTACTGGTGCTACTACTACTACTACTAGTACTACTACTATTAGCACTGCTACTACTACCACTAGAACTACTACTACTAGTACTGCTACTACTACTACCACCACTAGTACTACTCACTACTACTAGAACTACTACTACTATTACTACTACTGGTGCTACTACTACTACTACTACTAGTAGTAGTACTGCTACTACTACTACCACCACTATAACTACTACTACTATTACTAGTACTGCTACTACTACTAGTACTGTCAAACTGGTACTGGTACTACTACCAGTTCTGCTGCTACTGCTACTACTACTACTAGTAGCTGCTATTACTACTACTAGTGCTACTACTAGTAGTACTACTACTAGTACTAGTACAACTACTAATACTTCTACTACTAGTATTTCTACTATCAGTACTATTACTACTACAATTACAACTGTTGCTACTACTACTACTGCTGCTGCGACCATTGCTAATACTATTTCTGTTACTACTACTACTACCACTTGTACTACAATTAATGCTACTCCTACTAATACTGGTATTGTTACTGATGCTAATACTTTTATTGATACTGTTGCTGTGTTGTTACTACTAATACTGCTACAATTAATAACTGCAACTATTACTACTACTACTGCTGCTACTGTTATTACTACGCACAATAGTGATTGTAATAATAAAATCAAACTCCATAATTCTCGCAGTTTGTACGTCGGTCACATCTAAGGGATGCAACTGTGGTTGAAAGTTAGACATTAATTGTATTGTTTCCCTTATACGTACTTTCCCGAAAATAGTAACACTCAACGAAGAAAAGTCGGTGTAGAACCCAGTTTCATTCCGGAAACGGATTTAACTCATCATTTTGTTAAAAATAACCTTAAAATGTAAGTTTTTGATTGTTTCTTCAAGACAAAATTTTAATTTAAAGTATTGCAGACTTATTATTATGGATCAAAATGATAGTCACAACGAGCAAATCAGTCTGCAGAAGAGCATGAACATTTTTTGAAACAGATCCACGCACTTTCACAAAAAATGTTGTCATCAAAGAATTTTTATATTGAATTAAAAAGTATTTGAAATATATTTTACAGTATTTGATTTACTTCCGTCATTACTGACGGGTTATTGCTAGTTAATAATAATAACACTATACAATAAGAATATAATACCACTGCAGTAACTCGTGTTAACGTATCTTTGTCACGTGCAAAGGATGTCGACGTAGCAACCATCATGGCCACGGTAATTTAACTTGTGTTGTTACACGAAATCATGTCACTTGTTACAACAAGTACGCACTGTTAACTTCTGTAAGGACACCGTACCAACCACACTTCGGTCCTGCTGTTTTAAATTTCGCTAACTGTAACAACCGTTTCAAATAAACGTGTTCCCTTTGTGGATACCCTCAACTTTCCCCTATGACATCTGACCTCGACTTGGAATATCTCCATGTCACTGTTTTCTGCAAAAGGGAATCGCCAAAAAACTGACGTATGTTTGTCCTTGACTGCCATAACATGTCAACTAGTACATAATCGTGCGTGACGACAGACAAGTAATACTGCCTTTCATAAAAAAGGACTGGAAATCTGAGAAATACTTTCTTAAGTACGCCAGTCATTTGTAGATAAAAGATATCTACTCTAGTTGGTTTGTTGTTTTTAAATCCCTATACTTGTTGGCATGACTGTAGATACAAGGAAGACACATTTTCGTGAATCTAGTGAGAAAAGAGTGGAATATAATCATGAAGCTACAGACTTTCTTTCATAAATGGGTACTTGAGAATAATGGAAGGACTGAAACTGCCTCATTACACTCTGTATTTATCAATTATTAAACAAACAAAACAAAAAAAAAAAACAATCTTGCACAACACTGAAGCAAGTTTAAATTCCGAATTCCATAATGATCATAATGACTGTAAACCCATGATATTTAGGGATACAAATTTTTAAAAAGGTTTTTTTTTTTTTGGTATTGTTTTGTTGTCTTTAGTTAGTTTGTTTGTTTTGTTGTTGTTGTAAAAACCATCTCAGTCTATGCCGATGAAGATAAACAGACACAAGTTAAAATAATCGCGTTCCCATGCATTAAAAGCAAATTAAAACAAAAAACAAAAAAACACACACATACACACACATATAGGCAAGTGAAATTACGCGCTAAAAGTACATGACATCTGTGTGCCAGGTGAGCCTATTTGTCATATGAAGCATACATGACTGTCTTCTGGTTTCTGTTTTAGTGCGTTGTGCAACACAAGATGAGAAAGTGCTTAAGTGTTCTAATTTGCCGCCTAAATTTTGGCGCTGGATTCTAAGTTAGGGAAAAACGAATTGTCCACCGAACCAAATATTCTGGGCGAAAGGAGGGGGGGGGGGGGGGGGGGGGGGGTTACCAGGCACTAAACGGGAAGCAAAGACCAGCAACAATGTACCCTAATATGCATTTCGTGAGGAAGTGGGGAGACGTCTAGAAAGGGTCGGGAATAAGGTCGGCAAACCCAACACGTAGAAACGCCCTTAAAACTGTTTTTCACCAAGAGGGAAAAGTCAAGCAAAGCTATTTTAGATGATACAACTCGGGTATCACAGACAAACAAGTGATAACAAGAATCAGACTAATACCACTGGAGCAAGAAGCGATGAGACGACGCTGGTGATGAATAGGAAACACGTTGAGAAAACCAACTGATGGCATTTCAAGGCAATCCCTATTCTGGAAGGTACGAAAAACAAAGGGAGATCACACACAAAAACGCATGGAGAAGAGAACTGGAGTCAGACACGAACATAACAGATAAGACGTGGAAAGATCTTAAACCGAAGGCGCATGACAGGAAGGCCAGGAGTTTATTTACTGAAGGCATGCGTTCCACGTTACGAAAACAGCAATAGATGAACAAGCTTTGTTGCGGGACGGACATCGGGAGTCTGAGGCTCGTATGACTGCCAGTGCTGAAAGCCGAAAGGAAGCCACTGGGACGAAAACGCCAGCGTTTGCCAGTTGTCTTTGGATCCGAAGGTTAATGTCCGTTGTCTTTGGATCTGACGGTTACGTCCGTTATTTTTAGATCCAACGGCTTATGTCCGTTGTCTTTTGATCCGATGGTTACGTCCGTTGTCTTTGGATCCGACGGTGTACGCAAGTTGTCATTGGATGACGGTTACTGTCCGTAGTCTTTGGATCCGATGGTTTATGTCCGTTAGCTTCAGATCCGACGGTTTATGTCCGTTGTCTTTGGATTCGACGGTTTATGTCCGTTATCTGTGGATCCGACGGTGTATATCAAATTGGCTGTCTTTGTTAATGTGTCGAATGAACTCCTTGATGATTCCTGTGATCGACTTGTGAAACAAAGTTTTGTTTGTTTGTTTGCTTGTTTGTTATGTTGATTGACAGCTCCGAGCCCGGTGTAGTTCCCAGGGGTCTTTGAGAAGATAAAGAAAATGGGCTAGTGCTACGTCAGGCATGTCCAAAGTGCTGACTGATATAAGGTTATGCGGGTGACTGGGAACCTAATCATTTAAAACAAATCACTATAAAAACTATCACTTTCCTGTAAGTAGTTCAGCTTGTAGTGGTGGTTTCGTGCTACATAAGGTGCCAAATGGAAATCGATGATAATGATATCTCCCAGTCGGCAAATGGTTTCTTTAGTTGCCACGGCGAGATCACTTGGAGCATATTTGCTCTTGTTGCTTTCAGTATTGTATATGTTTTAGTTTTCTTGCTCGAGATTCTCCCATCACATGGGATATCTATTTATAGCTACAGGGATGCCCCACACATTTAAATTGTTCTAGATCAACTTCTGCCTTTGAAGAGTGGGCTTTCTCTTGTATTGGTTTTATTCCATAGAACTCTCTCAGCGCGTTTTTGAGCTGAGTTTCATAGGCGGAATTTCTCATAAACTTCTTAAAGGCGCCGAATCTAGGTCAGATATATTTATATATCACATGCAAGCCGGAATTTTCTTTTACAAAGATTGTTCCGCAGCCCTATGGTCACCCAAAACCAGTCAAACACTATGCAGGACATGACAATTATCACGTATCCATCCTTATAGGGTAAGAAAAAGCAGCGGTGAAGTAACAGTCTGGAACGACCTATCGTTGAAGTATGCTCTATTTCAATGGTTCTCAAAACTTTTTCGGGCCATCTAAACTCATCCGCAGTACCTCTTTCTCTATCTCATAAAAAAGCATTCTTCAGAATAGTGGTTTGCACGCCCACTAAGGAATATAATAACAATTGATTGGTAAAATTAACAATTTTATTAAAAATCAAATTAAAACTTTTCAGTTTATTTTATTCACTAAAATCAATTAACTTGATCCAGTGATATGGGACCTAAGACGCGTCAACAGTGAGGAATACAGTCAGCGACCCATAGCTAGACTGCTTGCGTCAGGGTCAGCGAACCAGAGCTGACGAAGACCCTACTCTACCTCCAAGAGGTGGTCCTGGAAATAGGCTGCATCACTGCAGTCTGGCTGAGTGAGTTGGGATCGAAGAGGGAAGGCTAACCTGGTCCCAAAAAATGCCGTGCTGAAGTCGGATGTGTCGGCCTAAAGGGGCAAATATCGCAGCTTCGCTGTAAACGGACACAACGCACCCAGCGTCCTTTTCAGGACGAACGAAGAAGACCCAGTGATAACACCTTTTTAAAGTCTGACAGTCAGTTAGCTAGTATCTTAGATATCAAGTTTATTAACTAGACCAACAAATATGCATACATACAGATATATCAACAATTGTTATTTTAACAAATACATGAAGTTGGCTGAATTTAAAAAAAAAAACCAAGAGCAAATGGTTAATTTGGAACATGCGACCACGGTAGAATGGGTTCAATTCCAACGCAGGTGGGAAAAAATGCCAGCTGGAGAGTGAAACTTGAGAGTCATGACCCAGATGGGTCCGCTGCCTAGAGTGCAAAGGATGAGAAAGGGTCCGCTAATCTGATGAAGTAGACACCGCGAGATGATCAGATCATTTCATGTGAGATTCCTGCCATTAGCTGTTTAGATTATTTTCGCTTTCTAATGCAGAGAAACAACAAGCGGATCTGAAGATCCAAAAACCTTTACAAACCTTTCAGCTACCAAACAAAAGTAGAAAAGACAGCTAACAAATGTTATATTATTGTACTGTACGACCCCGGGGGAATTCTCCTCATCGGTAAGCACATGTCACTGAAAAGCACGCAGCTAGCTCAGGTGTCATGAGAAACTCCTCCATCCGTGCTAGAAGATCACAGGTATTTCCGCATCACTGACCTCAATTTCTTTGATCACAGCCCCAGTCTTTCAAAGTTAATTCCAAAAAAGTCTTCGCTTTCATTACCAGTTGAGCTAAGAATGCTCCATGGAAGCATGTACATAATTTTTATCTTTTGTGTCAGACATCTTCATATGAATTCTATCGACGTAGCTTATTATGACGGGGAAACGGAAGAACCTCCGACTAGAGATTATAATTGGCTTTATTCTTCTAATTATTTTGAATTTTTCTCTGTTACATGTTCAAAAACATACTTAGGAAGGATAGTAACAAACAGATCGCGGAACAAGCAAAAATATCAGTAACCAAAATGAATAAAGCCACAATAGCCTTTGCCAATCTCAACAACGTCTGGAAATCTCCCCACTACAGTTAAAAAATAAAACAAACAAAAACTAAATTTAAAATATACAAAAGCCTCATATTTCTTGTATTTCTGTACGGTGACAAGTGCTGGAGAGTAACAGAAACGGAAAAGTCCAATCTGTCCTCTTTTCACGCAGCCTACTTATGGAAATTTGTTCGATTTTTCTGGCCCAGACCAAGAAATGCTAACTGGGAGCAATCAAGAAGATATGCACATTATCATAGCATGCAGGCGCTGGAACTGTGTTGGCCACATCCAACTGCTAACTGGGAGCAATCAAGAAGATATGCACATTATCATAGCATGCAGGCGCTGGAAGTGTGTTGGCCACATCTAACTGCTAACTGGGAGCAATCAAGAAGATATGCACATTATCATAGCATGCAGGCGCTGGAACTGTGTTGGCCACATCCAACTGCTAACTGGGAGCAATCAAGAAGATATGCACATTATCATAGCATGCAGGCGCTGGAAGTGTGTTGGCCACATCCAACTGCTAACTGGGAGCAATCAAGAAGATATGCACATTATCATAGCATGCAGGCGCTGGAACTGTGTTGGCCACATCCTCAGAAAAGATACTGACACCATCACCAGAACTGCCATGCTATGGACCCCAGGGGGAAGGCGGTACGAGAGGCCGACCAAAAGCAGCTGGTGGAGAACTGTGGAAGCAGAGATGCGAACCATGAACTAGCGTTATGCTCCCCACCCCCGCCCCCCTTTTTTTTCAAGGATGGCCACCGACCGAGCAAGTGGAGACAGTTTGTTGCTGCTCTACAAGACGCCACTAAGCGTGATGGCCACTGTTTGCTTCGCCAGTCAGCGGCCAAGGGCCAAAAAAGAAGACAAGTTCAAACAGCTGTCCTCTGATTCATTTTTCGTATTAGTCGCCTTGTACGACATGCCCGAGGGACCAGTAGTCCTATTCTTGTCCCATCACAGACCCCCGGGAACAAAGCTTATAATATTCCTGATCAATTATTGTTACCTTCTACTCCGGTTGCACCTTCTACATTAGTAGTTAAAACCACTACAGTTCACAAGTGGCGGGTTTAGCAAAACTTTGTATCTCAGCGGTATACGTGAGTAAGACGACATGCACCCCATTTTATCGTCTGGACGTTGCGTATTGAAACTCTCAAACCCAGACGTTCTTCGAGAATGTGTTGGCTCCAACCCAAATTTGCAATTATTGTTTTATGACCTACCTACACCGCGCAAGTGCACACACACACACACACACACACACACATACACACACACCTTGTCTATCAGATGTACGCGTATCAAGACAAGTACGCTCATAGCCGACCCTGGGGATTTTTGAATGTGGTGCGATTTCTCGTTTTGGTGTCCCCACCCCACTCGTGCCGTACTGTATTGCTCTCTTATGAGGGCCAATTTCATACTAATGAGTTGGATCAAACTTTAATTTCCGCCATGTTTTTTTTTTTAACTTTGACGCCACAAATAGCCGTCTCAGAGTACTCTGTGTTCACAGTGTAGGTCTTTGATCTGGAATACCCAGAGTAAAATAAAAAGGGGAAGACCAAAATAGACATTAAAAACAGGTAAAGATAGTCCCTTAGCATATACTGCAGTAGTGGAGCGAAGTGTTAGAGACTCCATTATACTAAGTTCAGCTTTATGAGCTGGGATAAGAAGTTCCTTCTTTGCTGCCTTTTTCTTCTCTCTCAAAAGCAGCCAGATACCCATTTACAGCTGGATAGACTAGATAGATTATTTCGAAGCCGGTACTTTTGCCACGAAAAACCAGCGCTCTTACCACTGTCAATGGGGCGCTCAGAAATACACACGGAGAAGGGAATTAGATACAGACTTAAAGGGAATAAATGAGACAGGGAAAGACGTTAACGGGATGGCACTGTATAGGAGGACTTGACGTGTATTTGCTGAAGGCGTGTGCTCCATATAGAACTGAAGGTACTGAATTCCACATTTTCAAACCACGATTCAAACATTCTAACTGCAGGGTTGATTGAAAAGTGGGAATTGCTATTTTTAAACTGTAATTACTTCGCTCCCATCTGACCACTTCATATAAAACAAACGTCAAAATAACGGGAATTAACTGTCATTTTATTACATAAACATGGTCCGCAACCAGACGATACTAAATACCCAACCCCTGCAGACCCAAGTAGACCAGTCCCAACTAAGATGGTTTGGCCATGTCTGCAGAATGGGAGAAGATCGGCTGCCACGGAAGGTATATGGGAGGCTAAGAGCCAGGGATCCAGACCTCCAGGACGACACAAAGTCCGCTGGAAGGACAACATTAGACAATCTTTGAATGACCGAGAACTAGAATGGAACTATGCTAGGAGGAAAACAGCCGGTAGGATAGTATGGCGATCTCTCTCTCTTCCAAACCTCTACACCTCACGGTAGAAGAGGAACGACTAAGTATGTAAGTTATTACATAATAAACTGTCAATTTACTTGATAGCTCCGCGTAAGATCTGATCTGTTCAACAAATTATTTATAGTAGGCAGAAATTACTCGCTGTCTGTTGTTACATCCACTTATTGGCCATGTTAGATTGTAGTTTATCTTATTTTCTTTCTGGAACAAAACATTAAAAACGTATTAATTAAATAGCAGTCTTCTTCCTCATCGTTTACTCTCAAATAACCACATCCATTTTTCTTATAAAGCTGACAGTCAGTCTCAGACTTCTCTCGTCACCATACAGTTTCTTCTTCAACTGGGTTGGAGAAGGTCACGCTGCCATGCCACCCTGGTCCTCTCATGCAGCCGACACTTTTGGAATACGTGTTCTACTGTTTGTTAGTCCTCCCCACGTGTTCTACTGTTTGTTAGTCCTCCCCACGTGTTCTACTGTTTGTTAGTCCTCCCCACGTGTTCTACTGTTTGTTAGTCCTCCCGACGTGTTCTACTGTTTGTTAGTCCTCCCCACGTGTTCTACTGTTTGTTAGTCCTCCCCACGTGTTCTACTGTTTGTTAGTCCTCCCCACGTGTTCTACTGTTTGTTAGTCCTCCCCACGTGTTCTACTGTTTGTTAGTCCTCCCCACGTGTTCTACTGTTTGTTAGTCCTCCCGACGTGTTCTACTGTTTGTTAGTCCTCCCCACGTGTTCTACTGTTTGTTAGTCCTCCCCACGTGTTCTACTGTTTGTTAGTCCTCCCCACGTGTTCTACTATTTGTTAGTCCTCCCCACGTGTTCTACTGTTTGTTAGTCCTCCCCACGTTGACACATATATGTCTGTCTGTTTTTTAGTCCTCCCCACGTTGACACATATATGTCTGTCTGATTTTCAATTTGTTGATCAACTGGTATTTCAGTCTGCAATGGCTGGTTCTCAGTCTAAAAATTATGACTTGATCTCTTCTTGATAATGTATAGTATGGTTCTGCATTAATGAACTCTGGATGTTTCGTCTGCCATTTTTATCTATAGTTATTTTAGATTATTGCTATTATCTTTTCATATGTTACCCTGTTTCTTTTTGGGTTTTTTAAATGTTTATAGATTACTTATTCAATCTATACAAGTAAGGATATAAAGATGTAAAAATAGGACTGAGCTTTTCACTCGCCCTGTATATGGAAACAACGCAGTAACAATTATCAAAACAATTTTAATACACTTTTCTCTGTGTCTCTTTTTTCCTTTGGCCTCGTTTTTAAGAGGCGCGCCGTTCAACCTAAACACAAGATCTGTCGGTTATATTATGGCACGCGTCCTAATATAAGAGAAGAAAACAAAAAAAGAGTACCTGGAAAAGCTAGGATCGAAGATTGAAATAATGAACGTTAGACAGCGAAATTATTTTGGTTACATAAAAAAATATAACGCCCACTGTTGTTCCTGTGGGTCTTTGAAGAACCAAAGAAGAATAGGACTGTAGCACACTCAGGCATGCCGTATAAGACGACTAATATGAGGGTTGTGCTTGGGGGGCTGACAAATTCAGCATGTAAAACAGATAGCGTACATAAACTACAGCTGCGGAAGCATGTCAATGATTGGTGTAGCTTTCCTGCAAGGATATCAGCTACAGTAGTGGCTCTGTCTAAAGAAAACAAATGTGCTGAGTCAGGATGTGGATGTTGCACCAGTTATCACTATCGATAACTATGAATTGGCAGTTGTGCACCACTTCACATATCTGGGGTCGACCATCAACGACAAACTCTCTCTGGACACAGAAATTGACAGACACATTGGCAAAGCTGCAGCTACATTGTGACAGTGTCACGGCTCACACGGGTGATGTGATAGAATCACTAGGTGGCAGGCCTAGTGAGGTGGTCTAAGTTTAAACTTCTCCGTTTTATCTTCCAAGTTAAAGATTAAATTTGTACTGGACAACTCCGCCAGAGATGGTGATTCTTGGATGATATTTCTTTCTTTTCAATATCCCAGGTTCGTTCAGTTCCTTCTAAGATGTTATTATAGCGACTTCTCATACAGTGATAGTATGAACAATGATGATACAAGTTCAGCAACATGTAATGACGAATTCAAATTCAAGCTGCTCCATTAAAACTTTTAATAAGATAATACGATCAACAGGCATGACAAGGTAATTCAAACAATGGAGCTCGCATACAGTCAAAAGTTGGATCCTTAGACATTACTGGTACTTCTTATGTGAGCTCAATAACTTATAGAATGTGTTCCTCTTTACAACATTGTTTCCTTTAGATATTCTTAGTCTTCCAAATCCGACACTATAAACTTGTGGTGCTTATGCTCCTCTGTAGCATTCAGTTTCTTTTAGATATTTATAGAGTTTTCTTGGCTAACTGGCTAATCATGCCTCTACAAACGTTCCCTAGAACAAGAATCAATCTAATGCATCAAAGGTACTTTACAATCAGATACTCACGATAGAGAGCATAATCTCTATTCTCATTTAGAAATATACACTTCCTGTACACCACAGAAATAATATCTATCTCTTGATAGATTAACGCTTGCTTGAAGTAGCTGGACATATGTATATACTCGTGAGAGCCAGTCTGTACAACCACAGACATACAACCTGTCCTAGTGTGTTCTCTCTCCGCACAGCTACTCCTTGAATCTCCTAAGCAATAATGACTTTCAGTCATATCAGCGTGGTGTGTCACCTTGCCACTTTCTGATTCGTTAATCCAATACTTTTGGATTAAATTCATTGGTTAGCCTTGCTGTTCTCGACTATTCTATTTACGTCCCTAGATTGTTATGATCACTCACTTTTGATAAACGTGAGTTGCTATCTTGAACTGTTGTCAGTAACATTTATTATTATTTTCATTCATTATTTTTTTCTATTGTGAGATTTCCTAACTACTTGTCTCATTCTGAATCATAACGATAGCACGAATAATGCTAGCGTAGCGTAGGTGTCTCGGTT